>CAUYSK010032629.1:0-25573 GCA_963575035.1 Avahi laniger | reverse complement strand
AGAATCCTATATTTTTATGTATGTTATGCTAGAACTATAAAGTTTCGTGTCAAAAAGATTCAAACATCTTTATCAAAATATGTATTATTTGAATATAGAATAAATTATAATTGTTTTATATATAACATTTATTATTTTTTTTGGTCTTAAATTTAAGATACTATTTTGGAAATATAAAATAGCATGGCATAATAATTAATTCAGAAACATTAAAATTAGATGTACTGATGTAACACTGTAACTCCATGTTTAATAGCAAATTCCATATTGTATGTAAAACAAATTGCAGATGGCTGCATCGTATGATGCAATTTAAGCTTAAGTTACTATTGACAGTTGATAGACATTTAATACCTAGATTTGATGTATAATATTATAAATATTTTTCAATGTGAGATCACACACTGTAAATGTTTTGGAATTTTTAGTTAGTTGGAATTAAATGGCTAATTCACCATGAAAACTTTTGTATTTGGTTGTTAATATGTGACCTAAGGAAATTTGCTTTGTATGATCGAAGACTGTATATTATATGTATCTGTCTCCATCTTGTGGTTATTACAAATATTGCTACTTTCTAATTTTCACTGCTTCTTAGACAAACATAGGAAAGGTTGGTCTTGAACTCCTGGCCTCAAGCAATCCTCCCACCTCAGCCTCCCGAAGTGCTAGGATTGCAGGCATGAACCACTGCACCCAACCAACACATCTCTATTTCTAAGCTTGTTAGCTTCCTCTAGAAATTTCATGCCATGTACAGGAACTATTAGCCTGAACTCATCTAACACTTCCTAAAAAAGTTACAGAGCAAGGGGAAATGTTTTTCTGATAAGGAAATGTCATCTCCTTTTCCCCCAAGAAGAGTATGTCTTCAGTAATATTTCTTATACCTTGAATCAAAGATATTATAATATTTTTTATTTTAAAGACAAACTCTTAACTTCCAAATACACTGTTCTAAAATTTTTCATTCAATTCAAGAGCTGGAGATATTGCAAGGATCAAGACACATTGCTCTGCTCTCAGGGGTTTACAGTCTGCCCAATTTTGCTTTCATTGGAGGGTGAGATTTTCACAAAAGAGTGTCTAAATCATAGATCACATCTGTCAATTCATATCCAAGTAAGAGAAGGTTGTCTAATCATTCACCTATCTGAAACGATTTGCAATTATTATAATCCAAACGAAAGTGTTCCTACTTGGTTGAACTATTCAAACCAAACTTGCCAACCATTTTACTAACTAAATATCTGTATCACTTTTTAACTTCAAGTGTTGTTCTATGTAGAGCTCAATACTATGAAGAGAAGTTTGAAGTTCTATTGATATGAAAACTGTGATTTCCTCATGGTTCAGGTGTAAATTTCACACTCTCTGCCCTGCTATGCAGTGACAGGCAGCAAGCCGGAGTCTCTGAGTTTAAATGGACATTTTGCATATCACAGAGAACTGGGTGGTATATACTTCATATATAATATGCCTGTGACATATAATCCCACTAATTGTCCTTTCTTCCTAATGGTTTTTTTATATTTATATTATGTACTATTTTAAATAAACAAAACAAATATGAAAAATCTATTTTTTGGAGAAAACTGAGGTCATAATATTCCCAGGACCTGCTGCTTGCAAAGATAAATACCTATCATAATTATGTTTCAACTTTTGATGCTCCAACCTTAACTGCCCAAAACACTTTATGATACTTACATTAACTGAAGCTAAGGATTCAAATAAATTCAACATAGTTTTATGATTTCAGGATAAATTTTCATAAAACTTGAAAGGCATAAGAAAATACTATTTATATACTTCTGGGAGGAACTGTTTTTAAGAGACAGATTTAATACTTGGGTATACAATTAACTACTTTAAAATAAATGAGTTTATTTGCTTAAAATCTTCTTTAAATAAGAAAACAGAATTCAGGAGGGGGCAGCTAGGAAACGTAATGAAACTCCACTGATAACATTTCTATCCCAAAAGCTGTTACACTGCTCAAATATTAGACTTAGCATGTAATTCACAAGACTCATGTTAGACTTCCGCCATAATGACGTAATAGGTGAAAACTTACCCTTTTCATTTCCATTTGCATAATTTGGAGGCTTGTTTTTGTCAATGCTGTTAAAGCTCTGACTTCTCCTATTTAAATTAGAGGCTCCCTGGACCTTGCTGCTGCTACCGGCAGCTGGCACCCTAGAGGGCCCTGGAAGCCTGAAATAGCATAAGAAAAATTACATCATCATTGTACATTATGGGAAGGTAAAAAGCAGGGTTCTGAACAGGGAAGAGTAAATAAGAAAATTACAAATAAGATGTTCTAAAATCTATTTAGCAGAAGATGATGGTTTAAGTGACTAATAGCTAAACGCAAGGTTGGAGATCTTCAGAAAAATCTTCTTTCGCTTTATAATAAACATGCTCCCAAAGAGTAGCAATAATGTAAAATAATCAAAAATAATCTTTAACTTATAAGTTATACTTACCCCACCCCTGATGAAGAAAACTTTGCATTTTAAGTACTGTAGTAATTACATGAAAAGTAAGGGAAACAATAACACTTAACTTTATGATATTCTCAGCATATTAATAAGCAACTCACAGTTGTTACAGTGTTCTTTTCAATGTATGGGGCATTTGTATTTACAAATATAAGTGGCTATAGTCTAAATCAGCTCATATATTAATAACAAGCTTTAATAAGAATAAAGCTACTGAAAAATTAAGAACAGCAAATGCTTATTGATCATCTAAGCTAATTACTACTTTAATTAAAACATAGTGCTGGGACCCAGATCATGAGTTAAATTATATTTGACTGGTCTGTCTCACCAAAAAACTCTTTCATTTTCTTGCCAAAAATAAGTACCTGGTTATCTCCCAAGTGCAACCAATTGATCACAGAGGAGATATGGCAAGAAAGAATGCAGA
This sequence comes from Avahi laniger, assembly GCA_963575035.1. Taxonomy (NCBI): domain Eukaryota; kingdom Metazoa; phylum Chordata; class Mammalia; order Primates; family Indriidae; genus Avahi; species Avahi laniger. Next base: position 22,639 of record CAUYSK010032629.1, on the reverse strand, counting down.
TCTCAGAAGAAAATTGCTCTTAGCTGAATGACAATTTAAAATATACTACAGTGACAGCATCTTTAGGTAGTCTTTGTGTATAAAAAACAGGACACAAGGAAATATACAGAGGCTATCTTACAATTGAGGCAGTTTGACAGGAGGTCCAATAACCTATAGTTATTTTACTGGATTATAATTAAATATTAGTTTGCATCATTTATTTTACTATTTAAGTAATATCTACATTAAAATTTTAATTATCAATTATTGAATGAGCTATGTCTAAAATGTGAAATTATGAAATTATGAGGTTTTGATTTTATGCTACTAACACACACTGTACAATAAACTAAACCCACATGCATTGAAAACTAGAAATTAAGAAGCAATATTGACATTCTATTAAAGGTTGCCAATAGCTTTGCTAGTATTTGCTGCCACCATATGAATGTCACTGTGTACTACTGTGAAAAATTTTATTTGAAAAGAAAAACAAACAAAAACAATCTAGAACCAACCTACAAATACAGTACTGAATATTTTTTGCAGTTCTCTTGTGTAAAAATTTTAAAGAAAAGATTGTTTATGTCTGGTATATTGGTGCCCAATATATCAAAATTTAACAATACAGTTGTTATAATATTCACATTTTAACTCACCTTAAATAACATTACTTGACTATATTATTTCCATAGATAAGAAATCAAACCCTTAGAAAATATAAATGCTTTTATAAAAGTAACAGGCATTGCAAAATGGAATGAATGTCAGGAAAAAACAAATACCAGCCTACAAACAAAAGTGTTGATATTTCAGAACAGTTAATAGTTTCAAAATGTTGACTGTGTTTTAGAGTTTAAATACATATGGCTAATAAACAGTCCATTCAGCTATTTTGCTAATTAGAGGTTTTGTCATACACAAGATTAGAATCTTTTCCAAATGATTCCAGCATTTAACTTTTGCTCAAATGAATCTACAAAGGTTTGTAAGTATAGAACAATAACCACAGACACTAGGAATTTATAGTACCAGTGATTGTACTCTACAGAAAGAACTCAACCAATTAATTTGGCCAAATATCCCAATCATAATAAATCTCAGCACTATTCCTGTAGACATAGCCATAGACAGAAAATTCTTTCCAAACTAATGTATAAACAAATTCTGTCACAAAACCTGCCCTGCTTGCAATGAAAACTGACCCGTTTCTAGAAAGCAATTAAAATACATTTTAGTCTTTACTGTGACCCACAAAGCCAAGTGATCTTCAGTCCTCAGAAGAATAAATTAAAACAAATTAAAAAATTTCATTTGCTCTTCTCATTACCCTAATTTGACAGGCAGCCAGAGCTTCCAGATCATTCATCAAAGTAATAAAAGGGAAATGAGATGAAGCAAAGTAAGAGAGAAAGAGAGAGAGGTTCTATTAAAACAAAGTACTTAAAATATATTTCACATCCCCAAGTCTTAGAATGAGTAATAAAAAATGCTCATTTGCTATTGTACATGGCAGGTCACTGTTCCTTACACATTGTAATTTAGATCATTTATTTTAGTTTTTAATTAAATACTTTCTTAAATTTGTCTCTCCAGAATCTTTCTGACTACTATGAAAATGGACATAACTTAGAAAACCAAGGCAAGGGAAAAGGCACCTACCTCAATTCAAAGCATCAGAAGTAGTCCTTGTGATCAAGCTTTGCATGATATGATTCATTAATGGAACAATGACTAATAAACAACCACTGGATACTTCCCCAGCGAGTGAGATGGCACACAGAATTCACATACTAATCAGAGATGCAAAATACTTTTGCTGTGGGCTTTACTTAGCTCTTCCATGATATCATCATGCCTTCAGTAACTTAACACTTTTTTTAAAAAAAATCCAATCTTTCAACATATTTTTTATGTATCAATATTTTCCAAACAGTATGTAATGCTGTTTATTATAACACACTGTCTTTAAAATACATATGTCATAAATAAGCAAAAATTTAAACTATTATAGATAGACAAACAGTCCATGCTGACCTGGTACTAACTCCCCCACCAAAATATACCAATGTTTCTCAATTCTGCTTTAAAATGTACAATAATTAATGTATGCCCATCTCAAAAAGTAAATGCTTGCTGTATAACTTCCAGATTACGTGATCTGGAAAGAATGGGGCCTTCGAATTAATTTTTGTCTTTATTTGTTCTAACCCTAGAACCTAGACTTCAGCCCAGTCATACCACTATGTATAACTAGACTAAAAAGAAGCCAAAATTCATTTAATTATCTAACACAAACATGCTCATCCCTGAGGCTATGCATGGAAATCTGCCTGGAAAAACTCAGTGTTCTAAACTTCTCATTCGGAAGTGTGTCATTTAAAAAAAATTTAGATAGGACAAAATATCACTGGGTATTTACTTGAATATCACTAAGAAGCAATAAATTAGAGAATATTAACTGACCTAGTAGGCTTTTTTTGACTGGTTGCAATTCCACTGTGATTAGACTGAGTTGCATATCTGGCTGCCAGACTGTATGAGGAGAAACAGAGAAATTGAATTAAAGAGATTCTTTGAACATGGAAAGAAAGTACAAACTTACAAGAAAACTATGAGTTAATGAAATGCAATTGGAACACATATAAACATGTATAAAGAACAAATTAATTAGAAAATTATGGTAATGCAACATATACAACATGACCTTCGATTATGAATGCACTATGAAATAATACCGTGTATCCCTCATAATAATATGTGTTACCATTGACTTTAAATTATGGCTTTATGATATTATTAATATTTTAAAAATATTTTTATTTCACCTTATAAAAAATTCAATATTTGTAAATGACTGAGTGAAAGTCATTGTCTCTCCAGAATCTTTGTGACTACTAAGTGAAACTTTATATGATTGAAAGATCTCTTTTTTAAAAGGTTAAAATGAAAAAGAAGTATGAGATGAGAGTTTCTTCAGAAAACTTTCCTAATTTACTTTTTTAATCTAAATATTATTTTGAAAGCCAAGTGATTAAAAAATCTGGTTTCTAGCTAATGAGTTATTGCTGGTCTTTAGTACTAGATTTTTTTCAAGTGAAAATAAAAGATGTTTTGTCTAAAGGAAGATCTATATAAAAATTGAAATTCAAGTGGCATTAAATTCTTCAAAACAAACAAGAAATATGAATGACAACTTCTGGACATTCTTAAGTCACATTTCTTAATAACTTTTTAAATTAAAATATTTATTCATTGACATGCAAGAAAGCATTTTTTAAACAAGTTTTGAAGAGCAATATTTTATAAACAAAATACAAACTTGTACATTAAGGTAAACTCATTTCTGGGTTACCTAAGAGTTCTGGAATCAGTATTCTGAAGGATATAGTTAGACCCAATAGACCCAGGACATGTTGAACCACCCTATAATGGTCATAGGCTCATGCCTGCGTGGAGAACAATTTCTCAGGTGGATTGTGATGACTCCACATGAACCCAGTTGCTGTGCATGCACAGTCTCCGAGGCCTCCAAAGAAACAAGAACAACATGGGGGCATTGGAATCACTTGGAACTCTGCTGCAGTTGAACCAATTGCTTTGCTGCTAAGCAGAGGGTATTTTGGTCAAGGAAATGATTACTTAGGATGATGATGTGTTTGTTTCCTAAGATAATTCTTACTACACTGAGCTATGGTGGGAACATGCTGGTTCTTAAAATTATCTTCCTCAAGGGGAATACCCCTCACATGGAGGGGGCTTTTCAGGTTCACAGACCACTTATTTTTCACATTTGGCATGCAATACATTATTATTTGCATATAATACATTTTGTAGTCTAACTACACTGGGCATTGAGACAACTGTCCACAACTGGCCAAACTACCTCAGAAACAATAATCTCAGGGAATAATTTAGAAATAAAAAACAAACTGTCTTAATGCAATGAGACAGTAATTTAAATTAAATTAAAAAATAAAAGCACCCAAGATGAAGAAAAATCTTTCGTGAACTTATCAACTTGTCAATCTAAGAGTAAGAGAACTATTAAATACTTACCACCATGTCTATGATATACTCTCTTATACTTTCTAACTTGACACAAATATTAGCAATAGAGGTGACAATGAGACAATGTGGTTCTTATTAGGCAGCTAAAGCCCCTTATTGATTTTTTCCTTCATGATTTTAAAGAAGTGGTATATTATAATTTCTAGTGTAGAACTGGAAAACCAACAACAACAAACTCCAGAGAAGTTGAGTGGTTTAGCCAAAATCAGTTTTGTTTTCTGGTTCATGTGTATTTTCTTACTCATTACATAAGAATACTTTACTTGCTGCCTACATATTTATACCAAACTCTCACTTTAATCTCTTAAAAGTTAGCTTCTGCCCTGCTTTCTTTGCTCTTGTGAAGCATTTATCCCCCAGAACACAAGAATTTTCGTCAGTTCCCATGATGTTCTAAAGTCTTTGTATTTGACCAATTTGGTCCCTCCACTTTTTGACCCTTTCCCTTTCATAGAATGTCATTCTAATAAGCTCACCTGACTTGTCTACCATCATTCTTTCCCATTTGCTCTTTCATTTACTGGGTCTTCTTACCCACATCTCTTAAAGGTATTATTTTTTCTCCAGGAATATATACTCTTTTCCCAAACACTTTTTTACATCGTTTACTCAGTAATAATTTCTTTCCTACTAAATTTTCAACTGAAATTCTACCCTCTAGAATTAACCTGTTTTATATTCCCAACCAGCAATATCAACTGAAAAAAAGCCTTGTCCATTTACATAATCTTCATGTTTACACATCAAACTCACCATTTTCCTTCTTTTATCCTCCAAGTCCTAATCAATTCCTTTCCTTTGATTTCTTTTTTATGTCTATTCATAGGACCATTTTTTTTAATTCTGCAGGATTAAAAACCTTAATAATTGACTCTTCACTTTCTCCTTTCAATTATTGCAGAAGAGCAATCAACACCTAGTCATGCTGATTCAACCTCTACAAATCCATTGGCATCAATATTCTCCTTCAATTTCCATGTTTTATCACACTAATTCACGCCTTCAACACTTTCCACAATACCTCTGGCCTAGAGGAATTCAAATGTTGTACTGTTTATCAAATTCATTTTCCAGAATGCAATATTAGAACCAGAAGGGACCATAAAATGCATGAAGGCTTGCCTTCTGATACTGTAAGTGAAGACAGAAAAGCCCAAAGAGATATAATAAATTTCCTAAAACATGCAGCTGACCAGTAAAATTCAAAGTAAAAGTCGACATTCAAGGGCCTCTGCAAAATATTCTTAACGTTTCCACCCTTATGTTCTACTTTGTCACCTTATAAATTTTCTAGCTAAGAGGAGTTCTTACCTCAATTGTACTTGTGTATTATTCTGTGCTTTTACTCATGCTACAATTCCTGTGGGGATACCTCCTACCTGTGACTGTCATACCAAATTCTATCCATTTTTCGAGGGCCACCTTAAATGGCACCAAGTCCATGCAACATTTCATTGTCTGCTAGACCCATATTACATTTCTATGCTTCCATGACTATTCTTGTACCCTTTTATGTAACAAAAAATTTAATAAGCTACTGAAACCTTTTAAATAAGCTATTTAAACATAGCAAGTTTTCTCCAGGGTAACTTTTTCCATTGAATTATTATAAAGTATAGAATAATTTATTGGAAAATTTCCTTGAAAGTATACTTGAAAGATTGTGCTCAGTTTGACAAAATTAAAAGAGACTGTGAATACTTTGCGATCATTTTTAGAGAATAAAATTCCTGGTGTTTTGTGATTCAATCAAATGTGTAAGACTATCATAGATATTAAGTGTTTTCCAATTTTCTCCTATTAAAAGAAAAAACTAATACATTTTGAAAACATAATATTTCATATCTCACCAAATCAATAGTAAGTATAGTAACAGGGAGTGTATCCTTAACACAATTATTGACTAGGCAATAGAAACAATTTTTCGAAGATGTATAGTCCAGAAATAGAACAATAAAAACACACACAGTGGATTACTCAACAGGACAAATGACCCAATTCGTTTAACATATAAAATGCAAGAAAAAATTATGGAGGGAAAACCTATAGCATCTTATAAGAACTTAAGACCAATTATAATATAGATAGTCTTATTTGAATCCTGACCCAATAAACAACTGTTAAAATTTTATGAGAAAATTGAAGGAACTTTAACACCTGGATATTAAACTAAGTAATTAATATTAATTTTTAAAGTGTGATAATTATTTTGAATTGTGAATATGTTAAAAAGAAATTTTATCTTTCAGAGACATATCTTTAAATTTTTTTATAAAATGAGGCTGAATAGTTGATTCAAAGTAATCAATAGTGGGATTAGGGGTCTGGAATGGTTGGATATAAATAAAATGAGTTACGTTGTGAGTTTATATTGGCTGAATCTGATTAGTGGTTCTGTGAGAAATTGGAATGGAATTTAGTATGTTAAAATATAAAAGGTAGGATAGGAACTATTCTTATTTATTATCATTATTATTATTATCATTTAGAAAGTAATTACTCTGCCAGGTATAACTGTCACAAATGCTTAGCGTATCAAAAATAATTAATATTACTTTTAGTAGGTTTATTCCGTAAGAGTCTATTTTCTAGTACCAAGAATAAAGAAAATATTATTTCAGCAATTAACTCATTGGCCTTATCAATTTCATCAATTTTTCATGATCCCAGCTACTAACAGACCATATTATACCAATTGCATTTCTAATAGCAGCCTTACCAAAAATGACTGGCTTGTTGCTGTATAAGTCTCTACCACTCCTAGATGTTTGTAGACCAAGAAGCATGGACTCTTTGGAAAAACAGTTTCTTTATTTTTTTTGCAGGCTCTTTGGCTTCCATTGGAAGCTCAATGGGTGAATTATTGCATTAGCTTAATACCTAATATTTCTATAATATTGTATAATGTTCAAGGCATTGTGTGTACATGTATGAATGTGCGTAAGGGTGTATATGCATAATTTAATTAGAAAGTTGTTAATTCTGGTTCTAATTATAGTTTTCCTGCCAACATGTTTTTATGTCCTTAGTAATGACGCTTAAATGTCTGTTACCTCTCCCTGTTCTGTCTCTTCATCTGAAAAGAAGACAGGATGATAGTAAGGGAGGCTTAGTTGAACATTTGTAATGTTATCCAAAAGTTAAGCTATTACTTCAGCCTTAAAATCACTGGTAATTTAGGGTGGACAGCAATATTAAATCCTCAGTCTCAATATTCCTCTTTTTTCTTTCTCCTAAACTGTCACATGATCAATCGCTCCCCATTTCTCTCATTACTTTTTTTGATCTAACTCAAAATTCTTCCTTCTCAATAGCTTTTATTTTTCTTAAAAACCTTCTTTGCCTGTGCCTCCCTGAACAGCAGAAAAGAATTTTTCCCTGCAGTGCTCATAACTTCATTTCCCAAGTTTCCAGTTTGTAACATATATGTAACAAAGCATGTGAGTAGGCACAGCTAACTTGCAGTTTATTAGTAAGACAGACACAGGGAACATGTAGACACAGCTTTAGGCAAGTGTGGGTAAATAATCCTAGGCAGAAAACCAGTAAACTAAGGGTTTTCAGACATTTGGATTGAAGATTGCATATATTATTTTCTTTTCCTGAAATGCTGCCAAATGAGACTCCTAGTTAAAAAGTGGGCAAAAATTATCAGAAACAAAAGCAGAAAAGAAATAAACATTTTGATCTCGAGACTCACTGTGAGTCCTACTAAAGGAAGTATATGCTCATCTTTCTGATAAAGTGGAATATCAAGGGAACGCTTTTTATTTTTCCTGAACATAGAAGGGAAGAAGAGAAAACTATATATAGTTATTTTTTTTTAAAGTATGGAATTCATCTGATGTTTAAAACACAGAAGAATGCAAACTGTCAGAACTTCCCATTCCAGCTTCAGTGTAAATTCCCATGTGGAATTATAGTATCCATTTAATGTAAGGAAAGAAAGCTTCTCAAAGTAAACAGGTCTTAAATTGTGGTTATCCATTTTTACTAACCACTAGAGCCTCGCTACTCCAAATGTGGTCTGTGGACCAACAAGTCACCTGGGACTTGTTAGAAACACAGAATCTCAGATCCCACCCCAGACTTAACCAGAATCTTCATTTTAACAAAATTGCCAGGTGATTCCTATGCATAATAAAATTGGAGAAGCTGTGCTCTACAGAATATCTACAAAAGTCTCCTTGGGAGGAGAAAATCTGTAGTTTCCAAAGTCAAACAGCATAACTGAAACATCTCAAACTCTGCCTCTTAATACTCATCCTCCAACACAGTGCTACTCTAGATGTCAATACCCCCCTTCTTCTAGAAATCCTTATCTTGCTTCGCTTTCCTGACACAAGAGCCACATCTCCAGCTACTATTCCTACTTCCCAAATACAGATCCACCCCCCAAATTTTATGCTATGTCCATGAATACTTTCAAAATCATAATCCCAGATATCAATTAATCTACTCCTCCCTTCCTGTTACAGCAAATCTGTATTTTAAACTCCAGTCATTCTTAAACTTTAAAATCTTTCTAATTATCTCCTTGATATCTCTTAGTCTATCTAGAATATATGGTAATTGATCAGGTTGAGTGTCTGTCTCCTGAACAGATTGTGTTGTTCTCCAGGGCAGGAATTATGTTATATTCATTTCGCCTTCTCAGTCCCTATCATGGGGCTGGTATATGTTCAATAACTAAATAGTTGACTGACATGTAATGGATGGGATTACCATACTATGACATGTTATATCTTCATCTTCTAAGCAATGGAAATTGTTTCAAGAATGCAATTATCAGAAGTATGTTAAAAGAAGGAATAGAAAGACACTAATTATTACTGTATCCTTATTAAGTGACAGCGATTTACAATAATTTTTTTAGTTATTCCTCACAACAGTCCTGCAAAGGTGATACCATACACCTGACTGACAAATATGAAAACAGAAGCTTTTAAACATTAATTCATTTGCACAAATTATACACCTTGTGAATCACAGTGCTGAAATTCTGACTTAAATTTGTTAGATCTATAAACTGTATTCTGTTTTCTTATACCATATTGTATTCTTATAAATTATCAATTGAAATATTTTCATTGTCCTTTGGATTTGTGAATATTTTCAAGATGTTATAATATTCAATAGACTATCATCTTTTACAGCCCAAATAAATCTACTTTCAATAGATACTATTTGGCATGCAGATAGATATTAATAAATAGCTTCCTTTAACAAGTCCCTTTACCTAGAAATCTATAATAAACGATCAAAATAATTTTAAAGATTAAAATAACTACAGTATCTAAGCAACTATCCTCACAATATTCCAAGCAAACATTATCATTTAAATTTTTAAACAAAATTTTAGTCAGGACTAAAAGATACGTCATATAAACTATAAATAGCCATTCCTATATCCATTACAAACATCACTAATCAAACACAGAACTTTTTTTTCTACTAAGCTGTGTGTATGGTGACCTCACAATCCTTAGCTAGGATTCAAAAAGCCCTTGTTATTCAAGAGAAATTATAATGAAAGTTAAAACTTATTTCCATCTCTCCTCTATGCTTTCATTAACACATTGTTTAGAAGATTTGAATAGTTCCATGCAGGATTTTTTAGAAGATTCTATTTCTGTTTTAGTTATTCTAACAGTGGACGTCCATGCAGAGTAAAAAAATACGTGTGTGTGTATATAATATATATATGCACATATATATACATATATAAATATATAATCTTATTCCTTAGTTTCAACCTGAAGAATCAAATTTTCCCCCAACAAAATACACATAGGTTATTTTTAATAGAAATCACCAAAACATAATACCTGAACCTCATTGAATGTATCAACTTTATCTCCTTTGGATCCTGTCAAGCTTTGCTTCCAAAAATTCTCAGCTGAGGCAATTGATATTTGAATCATCTCAACTTATGTTTAATTATTATGGTCATTTTAAATATTTTTCTTGTCTTATTCATTGATTCCACAAATATTTTAACACCTACTATTAGTCCAGGTAAGAACCTAGAGAACCACATCAACTTGCTAAGGAATTTGGTCTTTATCCTAATGGTAGTGGGGAACTACCCAAATGTTTTAATTGTAGAATAAATAATAAATTCCAAGATTAGCTAGATTCTTCTCTCAGATATGTAAAGGAGGAATTGAGGGAGGAATGAAGTTGGGAGATTTAGTAAGACTGGAAACAGGGAGACCAAAGAGGTGCTCACTGCTTTAATTCAAGCAAAATATGATTAGAACTTGAATGAAGACAGAGGTGCAGGAAATAGAAGTAAATAACTGAGATAAGTTAAAATAGCAGATGCAGGAACTGAAAGAAGGGGAAGAATCCAAGATGACTCCTCGGCCTCTGGCTTGAGTTTCACTGTACATTTACATAGAAAAGAGCATAGAAAAATGAGGTTAAACATCCCCAGTGTAGGACATGCAGAGAAAAAAAATTAAGAGTCCAATTCTCAAGTTATGTCAACATTCAAGGAATGGAAGAAGTAACAGGAAATACTGGAAGGATGGACATTCAGGAATAAGTAATCCCATCTTCAGAGTGGTCATAAAGTAAATTCTACTTTATAATCATATTACGATGGTTCACTTATAAAGTATATAAATGCTTTTGGATGTTGAATGAATGAATAAGAAAGCAAATTCACATTCCTGGGATTTTTAAAGTGGCAAATAGACATAGGTATTGAGAAATTTAACTTAGTTCAGTGTTCCCCTTATTCTAACAAGCATATATATTCATTTATACAACCAATTAATAAATAATTAAAAATACTTTTATTAGGTTTAGCATGCAGAGATTACTGTTTTCCCTCAGAATTATAACCCCTAAAATCATGTATATTAACTCAAATATTCTTCATAAAAGTGTAATTTGCTATTTAATGGAAACAGTTCATTTCAAGCTTGGAAAAAGAAACACAAAAATATTATGTATATGTACAAAAATGATATATTAAAATATTTATTTTCTGTAAAGTAATGAATTGAAATGCCAGTAGCAAAGGTCAAGAACATGGGTTAATAGCACAGACTCGAGTCAGCTGCTCTGCTGAGAATTCAGCTCATCTGCTGTCTGTGCCTATTTCCTCATCCATAAAATGAGGATGATTATTTTCCCTACCTCAAGGTTTTTGTGAGGATTAAATTGTAAATCATTAAGAAGAGTGTCTGGTACACATAGAGGCTACAACAGTTAAAAAGAAAATACAGTGGAATTCAGATGAACATTTGAGAATCCCTGGAGGCTCTGTAAATATTCTGGTCAACCTTGTATAACATATCATCTATATTTCTCAGTCCCTACAATTACCCTGTACTTGGTAGTCTTCCCAACACCACATCCTTTGGTTCTCACCTATCACTTTTGATGTTACTATAAATATATTCTTACTCGAAAGCCCATAAGCATGGCCCTTTCAAATGTAATGGCTGAGCTTTTAATGATGGCTCTTTGTCTCCAAGTTTAAAATTGAAACCATGATTTCAATTTTGAAACCATGATTTCTTGCAAGCAAATACAATTAAATATTATTCTCTCTAAAATTTTTATAGGTACTATTGACTCTTCTTGCTTCCCATAGTTAACAATATAAATGCCTATGGGACCTGGCCCAATAAAAAATCATCAGAAACTGTCCCAATAGGACATCCAAGAACCCCCATTCCCAAAACAGCACACATAGGGAGTGGGCCTTCCAGGACTTATATTCCTTGACAGTGCACATAATCCAAAAAGTATCTTAACTTTGAGTTTTAATAAATGTTTTGGTTTGTGACATAGTGATTAGAAGAAGATATAGTTTAATGTAGTATATTTAAATATTCCAGTCTGAGTTTTGTATTACATTTGTATTCTAAATTTCACAATAGTTTGGAAGACTAGGATTAAGTGTCTCAGGAGATGAGGCATTCCTCAACAGAAAAATATTTGCTTTTAAGAAGTTAGCATAAAGTTACCAACGCAGTACACTGCAAAACAAACAAAAAGAACATTATTCTCATTTGCTCATTTCACCCATGAATGTTTGTGGTCCCCAGAGTTTTGTGCTCAGCTCTCCTTTTGCCTACTTTTATACTCTTTTCCTGAACTATCTCTTCCATTTCTACTGTTTCAGTGAATAAAACATTGCTAAACTAATGTTCCCAGGTCAGTATCTCTAGCCCTGGCCACTCTCCGGGGCTCCAGGGCCACATGCTAGACACCATCATCTAGAAATCCCATTAAAATCTGAAACCGAAAAAGGCCAAATCTTAACTTTTTTCTCTCTACCTCCTTGCTCTCATTGGTTCCCACTATTATATTATCTTTTCTTCTCTGTTTCTATTAAATACATCATTATCCAATTAGTCAACAAAAATACAAACACGATGATTGTCTTTTACCGTTACTTCCAGTCACTAAACCCATTGTTCTAATCACACCCTCATGTCATATTCACTAAAATTAAATTTTTCATTCTCTTGTCACTACAGCTACAGTGTGGTTCCCTACTCCTTTCCACAAAGCACGTCTTTTCCCTACCTGTCACTAGGACCGTCTTTCTGAATTACAAATAGCCTAATTTTTCCTCTGTTAAAAAATCTCCAAAGCAATTTTCCTTTACATTTAGGAAGTAAGTTCCAGTTTCTCATCACAGAATTCACAGCCTCCATAAATTGACTATTTTCTATTTTCTAGTCTTATGTCTTATCATACCCTGTGACAATTTCAACACAAGCATGTAGTAAATTCACTGATAATCCTTCCATGGAGTGGTGATATCTTTCTGCTATCCACTCCCTCTTTGAATCTGGGTGGGCTTCTGCCTTCTTTAACTAACAGAATCACCATAGAAGAAGGAGGACACCCCTGAGGCCACCATGTTGCAGTGGTCATACGCAGTCTCTATTCCAGTGAAGCTGCCAGACTTGCGACTGAAGAGTTCATCTCAGAAGTAGATTCTCCCTCCAGAGATGTTCTGCCTCCCAGCAGTTCAGGAGCCCTAGCCATCCCCATCCTTCCCCAGTGGATACCACCATCATAACGGAGCAAGAACAACCTGTCTGTTCAGTGCTTTGCCTGAATCCTTGCTTTACAAAATCCATGAGCATAATAGATGGTCATTGTTTTGTGTCACTAGATAGTGGGGTGTTTTTTTTTTAAAAAACAACTATAGCTATCCAGGACACATTTCTACTTAAACTTTCTCCTCTGCCAAATAGCTACAGTTTCCTGAATGTGAAATAGCATTTGCTTCGTCAGTGCCTTCATATGTGTACTTTCCTCTAACTTTGGTCACTGAGCAACTTGTGCTCTGTTAAATCAGTTAACACACCTATTAAACTATCCACTTACATTTCTAGGTACTCTGTAAGATTGTGGACAGTTTGAAAAGGAACAACGTCATCGTATCTCATCCACATATCTAGTATAACTCTGGGCACATGGTGGGGTCCAATTCATTTGTGGAAAGGTCACATGTGAACTTCCAAATCACCAATGGGATAGAACACTAAGCTCTAATGCAATAGTAAAAGGATCACTAGCAGTGGTATCATCTTTCATTAAGCCATATGGTATGCATTGACTTGGCCTAACTAGACAGTGGTTGGTTCATCAAAACATAAAAATCAGTCACAGGCAGTAATTTTTTAAATGGATATACTTAATATAGAAGTAGTTGAATAAACTATATTTATCAGAGCAAAGTAGAATGTAAAGGCAATCTTTCACATTTCATAAGTTTTTATAACTCTTCATCTATATTAAGAATTTCATAGAAAATTATTTTAGAATCATCCTTATTTCCTGTCTTGTCTTTTTAACCTTTGGTCTTGCAGTCACATAAACACATGATAAGAGTAGAAATCCCTATACAAAATCCATATATAGTCAAACATTTGGTACTCTTGATTTCCAAAGAAAGAGAAAAGTATGCTTAATCAGAATATCACATTTGTGCTTTTAACAGCATGACTCCCAAGGAAACAAGGAAGAATACAAAGAAAAAAAAGCTCAGAATACAAAGTAAGAAATTTTAGGGGTTTTGATTTTAGTGGCCTATTTTACCTCCCAATTTTATTTCTCTTCTATAAAATGGTATCATGTTAAAAAGGCAGGAATTATTTCCTTTCGAATTCACTGAACAAGGCTTGAGAGAAAAATGGTGAATAAATTACCCAAGACATATTATAATTAAATATATATATTTTTAAATCCTTATGCTAAGGGTTTTTACTCAAAAGAACAAATGTTGAAGACAGTAAAATACATTCACTAACGATTTTTAAGACTGAGATAGACTGAAACATGTTTCTTTATATGTCCTATGATTGCTCAGGGTAGGAATGAAACTATATATTCAGAATTAAAAATTAAATATTGCCTTAAACCAAATTCTTCCTTTAGTGTAAAGATTTTCCCTTTTGCAGCATCCTTGTGAACTTCTGCAAAATGATAACTGACAAGCTATTAGCTCCAAGAAAAACAGAGGTGTTTAGTCACTTCTGCAAATATATCCTTTGTACTTCAAAACCATGTGTTCCTTAAAAAAATATTTAAGACATTTTGCAACAACTGTCTTCACTTCAGAGTATGTGATAAAATACTTTGTCCTTATACTTAAATTTTGCTGAGAGTTCACTGAAAATAGTTATTGCCTAATCCATAAATGAGTCAGAAACAGCTTTCATCCACATGTGTTTCTTTTTAGTAACTGGGTGGCTGAAATATCATCCCGATTGCATTTGAGACAGGTTACTGTGATAACTTATCCCATTAGTGAAATATGGTATGAAAATATATTTTAACCTCTGTCTTATCTTAAATTTCTACAGACAGTTAATAAGGCCACCTGAATGGTCTGCTTTTGTGACATCTCAAAACAATAACTAAAGAGGGAGATGCCTGTGTAAGATATTACAGCCTCAAAGTCTCTTGCTCTTTTAGGAATTTCAAACTTTAAGATAAAGGGGAACTCAGGAAACAAGGCTCATATTTCTTTGACAATTTTACCATAGATTAGATTTCCACAATGCTTTTACTTACACACAGCTCAAAATATTCTGCTGTTACACGGATTTTTTTCCATGTACAATTTTCAATATGGAGTTAAATTACATCTCAGTACATTCAAAGCTCCATTCCAAAAGTTCACTTTAATGCAGCCATCTTAAAAAAAAAAAAAGGCCCCCGAATACTGGTAGAAAAAGCTATTTTTTCAAACTAAAAATTTAAACTAACTTTGGCAAACACCACCCTGATAAGTGAAAACTTGAATTATTTAATACTTCTGAAAACCTAAAAAGCATTATAATCAGCATAAAATATGTTAACAATGATTTCTTAGTAAATATGATCATGAAATTACCTTTAATAATTACATTTAAAAATAATTATGTAAATGCATATCTAGAAAGTATGTAAAGATTTATGAGAAAGTCTGTTCTATTGAGGCTGCTTCCCATTTACTACAAAGCAAATGCAACCATCAATACAATCAGTTTCATATTATTAAGTGGTGGCTGGAGTCTCAAAACATCTCTCTGATGGTGAGCTTTGGTCCAGAGCCTGCCACACAGCCTTGCAGAGAGAAGGCTGCTTTTTTTTTTTTTTTGCTTTTTGTTTTAATACGTCTTATGAGACTCAGAGGTCAATTAGAAAGGGGGAGGCAGTGGGGAGGATGAGAAGTGGAAGTATAGGAAAGGGACTATGAAGAGGAAAATGTTGAAAGTGTGCTTTATAATGAAGACATGTATACCAGTTACAGCCTCATGGGCAAGACTATTTCAGTTGCTAAAATGTGTATGTCCCCTAGATCCAATTCCATGCTCACCTGGTCATCCCCTGATTATAACTTGGTTTTCCATGTAAATTTGACTACAGGAAAATAATTCAGTGGTCTAACATAATTATTAGAGCTTTTGAGAATGTTGCAGTTTCTACTGCAGATCAATAAGTTGAAAATAAGTCAGTCTTCAGTAGAAAAAAAATATAATAATAATATAATAATATACCATATAATTTCATATGCTATAAAACTGCAAGTAAAATAATAAAGTCTATATTATCAGTGCTTTATTTGAGAAGAGAGTACCTTATAAATACTAAATATCTAGTATTTGTGGTTAGAACCAAATTTCTGGTGCTTGACAGAAAATGTTCATTAAAAGTATAAACAGTACATCAAAATGTCCTGTGGTAAATTTTTAAATAAATGAATCACAAATTAGTTATCCCGAGTCATAGTTCTATTATGACACATATTTCATATAAAAAAGATTTGGTAGTTATGGCTAAATTATAAAATAGTGGCTCATCATTGTTTTTATCTAAACATTTATGTCAAAAAGCATGCCTTAAATTCTCTAAATTAAGAGTCAGTCTAATACTTTAAGAATGTATTTATCTTCTCAAGATTCTTTTGTAAAGTATAATTATAATTTTTTATTTTATGCCTAGAAAATTAAGCTCAATTAATTGATCCTGATTTTGTTAAGAAAAATAAAAGTTATCAGAACTAAGAATGATTCTGTCCATGTGTACTGAGACTCAAACTCTGTAATATGGTGCCACTAATGTGTCGATAAAAGCTTAATAAAAGTTGAAGTTCATAACATGAAGGGGAACAGGATAGAGGACAGATGTCATCAGTGGGCAAGAGACATCAACAGACTTTGGAGAACAGGAAATAAGTAGAGGAATGTTAGTGGAGAGTAAGGAAGGCCTTGCCATAGTGTACACATGGAGGGAGGATTCAGTCTAGAAGAGCAAGGAGGGAAGCTAGACTAAAAAATTGCAGATGAGATCAAAGGTCTATTAAAAGAACAAGATTAAATGTCTGTTATTTATCATTCTTTATCTATGACCACTCCATGGGTAGACATTTTTGTAGGCAAAAACAAACAAAACAAAAACCAACTAACTAACCACCTGAACAAGCAAGAAGCATTTAAAGTATAATAACTGAATATTTTCAAAAAAAAGATGCTGGCAGATAGACACCCCTTAGTTTACCTGGACTAATCCCCCTAAACCTTCATACAATGAGCTCTAGCCCATATTTAAAGCGATCTATTATTTTGTCCTTAAATTTAAACAAATAGCAACTATCATTAGACTTTCAGAAAGGCTTTGAATAGAAAATAATCAGAGTATATGCCTTGACTCTGCAGAACATATTTATAGTAGCTACTTTATAGACAATCCACTAGTTTCAGCTCTAATCAAAGTCTACAGTGAAAAATTCACAGGTCATTTCTCAGTACTCATCCTACTTATTAGCAACATTTCATGTAGCTGAGGTCCTACAAATAATGGTGAGAAACAAACTTCATAACCAGAGCCTGGATTCAATTTATAGCTTACTCTCTATGAAACTTTGTGCAATTTAATTGGCCTTTCCATTTTTAGTTTCCTTATCTGAAAAGTAGGATTAAGCACATAGTACCTGTGTCATAGGACTGCTTTAAGGATTGAAAGAGTGAAGACGTGTATAAACTATTTACAATCGTGACTGGAACACAGAAGAGGCCACATATAAATTATGACTATTGACCTCTGTCCTCTTTGGAACATGTTTTCCACTTGCTTTCCAGGACATCAAGGTCTCTTTGTTTTCTTCCTACTTTACAGGCTGACTGTTTTTGGTGTCTTCCACCAGGTCTTGCTCTCTCTCTGATCTCTAACATTGCTGGAATCCTCATCCAAGGCCTCAGTTTTCTTCTTTATTTATGCACAGTTTGGTGACTTTATTATGTCTGGTCTCATAGATTTTCATAATTTTTATGTGCTTATGTCTTCATAATTTTTATCTATAGGCTATATCTGTGCCTTAAACTCATCTTGCAATCCCAATGTCCTCCTCAATATTTCCATTTAGATATATCTCAGATGTTTCAAACTTGATATACCGATATGTGAATATCTGACTTTCTCCATACCAAACTTGATCCTCCCATTTTTTTTTCCATTTTAGTGAATGAAAACACCATCTTTCTAACAGCTAATACTATTAATATGTTGACAATCTAAAGTCTCAATGTTAGAGTCTCTTTTCTGTTTACCAATTCCATTACAAATCTGTCAGCAAATTCTACTAGCAGTACTT
Source organism: Avahi laniger (assembly GCA_963575035.1). Taxonomy (NCBI): domain Eukaryota; kingdom Metazoa; phylum Chordata; class Mammalia; order Primates; family Indriidae; genus Avahi; species Avahi laniger. Next base: position 4,470 of record CAUYSK010032629.1, on the reverse strand, counting down.
TCAGAATACACTGGGAATTTAACATCCTTTGTCTACTTTTACGACGGTAGTCCAAGCTTTTCTCTGCGACTCCTGGCTAGTACTTTTCTCCCACTACACTCCATTTTCAACTCAGAATCCATTTACATGCCTGTTTATGTCTCTCCTCACAGCATAGTAGCTTCCCATCTCTCTAAGAGGAAAAGCCAAAGTCCTTACAATGACAACAGATTTGTACTAATCCTTGCCTTTCTGTGAATTAGATCTTACTCCTTTTCTACCTCTTTCATTTGATCCACCCCAACTGGAATAGATATTTTCTCTTCTTGAAATAAACCGGATGAGCTCCTAACTCAAAGTCTAAGTCCTTGTTCTGGGTCGGCCTGAAATATTCTACCCCAAGATAATCACACAAGTTTTCCCACTTTCTTTGCAAGTGTCATCATCTTAGTGACAACTTTCCTCAGCATACTATTTGAATTGGCAAAAATATGGCTCCCACACATTTGATTTCTCTTTTTTTTTTTTTCTTGAGGCAGAGTCTCACTCTCTTGCCACTAGAGTGCCATAGGCATCAGCCTAGCTCACAGCAACCTCAAACTCCTGGGCTCAAGTGATCCTCCTGCTTCAGCCTCCCAGGTAGTTCGGACTACAGGCACACGCCACCATGTCCGGCTAATTTTTTCTATTTTTAGTTGTTTGGCTAATTTTTTTCTATTTATAGTGGAGACGGGGTCTTGCTCTTGCTCAGGCTGGTCTCGAACTGCTGAGCTTAAGCAATCCTCCCACCTCAGCCTCCCAGAATGCTAGGATTACAGGCGTGAGCCACCACGCCCAGCCTGATTTCCTTTTTTATGATTTATTTTTCTCCATCATCAGTAGTCAAATTATTGATATATATTTTTTATTGTCTTCATTGCTAGAACAAAAGCTTCAAGAGAGCAACAATGTTTAAATCCAATTTGTCTTCTGCTATATCTCTAGTGCCAAGAAGATTGGCTGCAGCATACTAAGTGCTTAATCAATATTTGTTGAATGAATTAATGAGAGTGGGGAGAAATGGAGAAGCATGAATCGAAAGATAATAACCAATATGATGAATAAAAACTACTGATAGAAGTATTTTATTTAGCTATATGAAAGTAACTACTAAATAAAATACCTAAAAAAAATTAAAAGAGTTATCTCTGTGTAATTAGACTGGGGATGGGAAGGGCTGATCATTATTAGGCTATTTTAATCACAGGAATATTATTATTTTGAATTATTTTTATATATTTGTTAAAATTAAAAGTGGAGTGGACAGACTTGATTAGGGAAAAGGGAGATCAGTGACGTGGCTGACTTTAGGTTTCTAATGTTGGTCAATATATTTTATTATACATGGGATATGGTCTTCAAGTGGTAGAAGGAAAGATGAAAATAGCTAGTTTGAGTGTCTAGTATATGCTAAGTGTTGTGCTAAGTTGCATTTTATACATAAGTCATTTCATATCGTGTCTTCAACACCCTTATGAGGAATTTACCACCATTCCAATATTAGAAGTGAGGACAGGTTAAAATCACTCCTTCGCTACACTGGGAATTGGCAGGCAGGATTCAAGCCCACGCTTGTCTGACTGTAAAATAAGCAAAACTATACAGAAGAGTCTTCATCTATAAACAGAAGCACCAGTGTTCGCCATGCTTTTTAAATAGAGTAAAAGCATAGAACATAAGCAAAATGTTTGCACATGTGTATATACGTGCTTTCTCTCTCTCTTTTAATATCACATATTCTTGGTTTCCAAATTCAGTCAATTAAGAATAATTTCTTTCTCTTCAATTATTTCTCTCTAGGAATGAAAAAAAATCATGCTTTTAAAAAATTTTTTCATAAATGTCTCCCTTTATTTTTTTGTTTTGTTTTGTTTTATTTAATGTTTAATTGATTCACTGACTTTTTAAAAGAGCACCCTGTATAGGCCACAACACAGAACCGAGTTAAACAACTAATTGAAGCCAGGTTCATGAAGGCTTAAATTACTAGAGCCTTCCTGTCATCTTAAATTAAACTTCCTTTTATACTTTTCAAGATTTATAACACTTGGCCAAAAAGCTGTAAACCGTTCTGGTTTCAGAGTGAATCTCCCAGAAGGAAATAATGTTTCCTGGAAAAGAAACCCTGGAAGGCAAATGTCCTCAATGGGAAGAGAGTTCGAAGAGCAACGTGTGCGGTAGGGGTCACGGGAAGCTTGGAAAGGGGCTGCAAAGGGAACAGGCAAGTCACACAGAAAACATGTACTCAGGGATTTTGCAATTTCCCTGGGAGTTTTGTAGGGGTAAGTTCATCTTAACTGAAAGTGAACACATTCTTCATTTGCTCCCTACAAAATGAAAAGCAGAAGGGCAACTGATCATCTGCAGAGATCATAATCTCTCAAATTCCCCAAAGAACTTTTTTTTTAATTCAGAAAGATTTATCATTAACCCTGTCTTTGCCACTTACTTCTATTGTCTGTGTAATTTCTTACCTCTATTTTTATGTTCATTTTTTTCTTTTTATATGTTTTAATTCTATAAAACATAAAACTATTTATTCGAGTGATTTAATAACTACAATTTGTGAGTTAGTAAAATTAACCAACTATTTGATAACAGGATGGAAAGTCATTTAATAATCTGGTCAAAAATTAAGCTAAAAGGCCTGCATTTTAAGAAAATCATCACTTTTTTTTAAGCTTTTAGCAAATAAAAAAGCTCATCTTTTACATATACTATTACCCTAACACCTCATGTATAATTAGATCAGTACCTACACAAATCAATTTTCATTTTATAATTTTTTCACTATAATTTTACCAAATATTCTCAGAAAAAATCATGCATTCATTTACTGACCATTGTTGGGTGGTTTCATGTGTCAGGTACTTTACATGGTTTTAGCTAAATTGAACTTTATTTGTCCTGTCAACTAGAACTCTAATTGTCAAAATGCAACTCATGAAAAAGTATGATTAGCAGAGATATTCTAAATGCCTAAGACATTTGCTGCTGGAAGTGAATTTTCTGAGTTTGAAAATCATAGGATTCAATTTTACCTTGTTTTCTAAATTAAGAAATAGGATTTTTTCCATATCCCTATAGATAGTTAATATATAGTTGTTAACTGTGATTCCAGCTCTTATATATAACTTTTAAAACTTTTTATTAAAATATATCTCATATGTCCCTCCTTAATTGAAGAGAGGGACTTTACCCTTATGAAAATAAAAAGTCAGAAATACAGAAGAAACTAGTGTTAGTTTTTGTATTAAATAAATGCAAATAGGATGCTTAATATTTTGAAATATTAAGCAAATGCCTAACCTTTACCCATGTGAAGTCTATCCAAAGATTATCAACATAGATAAAATCAAATTTTTATATTAAATATCTTCGAATATTTGAGAATTAATGACTTAATTAATCAAGTCTTTATTCACTCCAAATATAGCCAAAAATTTCCCTGTAATGGATTTAAGAAATTAAGAATCTGAATCTAGCAGGGAGCGGTGGCTCACGCCTGTAATCCTAGCACTCTGGGAGGCCGAGGCGGGCGGATCCTTGGAGCTCAGGAGTTCGAGACCAGCCTGAGCAAGAGCGACACCCCGTCTCTACTAAAAAAATAGAAAGAAATTAGTTGGACAACTAAAAATACATATATATAAATTAGCTGGGCATGGTGGCACATGCCTGTAATCCCAGCTACTCAGGAGGCTGAAGCAGGAGGATGGCTTAAGCCCAGGAGTTTGAGGTTGCTGTGAGCTAGGCCGACGCCACAGCACTCTAGCCTGGGCAACAAAATGAGACTGTGTCTCAAAAAAAAAAAAGAATCTGAATCCCATCTTTACTATAATATACTGTACTAAAGTGTATCAAAGTAGATACTTCATATGTTACTGTCCTCACAGTGCTTACTTTCTAGAGTGGAAGAAGTAATAATAATGAACAATGAATTTAATAAATAAATATACTGTAAGTTAGAAGGTAATTGTGGCTAAGGAAAAAAGAAAAAAGTATGGCCAAATATAATGGAAAATGTAGATGGGCAGACTATAGTACTAAAACCATAGAGTATCACTGAGAAGGTCCCCTCCTCCCCGCATCCCCCCTCCCCCCTGCCCGACATCCAATAGATGTTATTCTTATATGTGCACTTATGTGTTGATCAGTTAATATCAATTTGATGGTGAGTACATGCGGTGCTTGTTTATCCATTCTTGGGATACTTTACTTACTACAATGTGTTCCAGCTCTACCCAGGAGAATACAAGAGGTGCTATATCACCATTGTTTCTCAAAGCTGAATAGTACTCCATGGTATACATATACCACATTTTATTAATCCACTCATGTATTGATGAACACTTGGGTTGTTTCCACATCTTTGCAATTGTGAATTGTGCTGCTATAAACATTCGAGTGCAGGTGTCTTTTTTATAGAGTATCATTTGTTCTTTTGAGTAGATG
>CAUYSK010032624.1:0-49374 GCA_963575035.1 Avahi laniger | reverse complement strand
TTTTTTTTTTTTGAGACAGAGTCTCACTCTCTTGCCTGGAGCGAGTGCCGTGGCGTCAGCCTAGCTCACAGCAACCTCAAACTCCTGGACTCAAGCAATCCTACTGTCTCAGCCTCCCAAGTAGCTGGGATTACAGGCATGAGCCACCATGCCCGGCTAATTTTTTCTATATATATTTTTAGCTGTCCAATTAATTTCTTTCTATTTTTGGTAGAGACGGGGGTCTCGCTCTTGCTCAGGCTGGTCTCGAACTCCTGAGCTCAGAACAATCCACCCGCCTCAGCCTCCCAGAGTGCCAGCATTACAGGCGTGAGCCACCACGCCCGGCGAGAAAGAATTCTTGACACAAAAATTAGAATGGTTTTAAGAAAGAAGGTTTATCTTACTTCCCAAAGGGGAGGGAGGGGGCAGCACAAGGGAAAGAAAGGAGAAGCGCTGGCGCTGAGGGTGAGGGGTTGAGGATCTTACAGGGATAAAGGAACAAGCAATTGCTGCCAGCTGATAACAGGAGGGGCCTGCGAAGTGGCTGCGTCTGTTTTTCCTTTTTTTGTTGTTTTTTTCTCTCTTCTCTGTGAGGCTGGGTTCTCTTTAGGGGGCCTTGGAATGTGGTCTGGTGGGTGCGGGAGCTGGGGAGCATCACACGCCTTCTGTCTGTTCCATTCTTTTCAAGTGCTGTGAAAACAAACTTCGCAGGTGGTTAGTGTTAAAGACAGCAGGTTAAACCACAGGTGGTTGAGCAAACAAGGTGCTGTTGTGCTGTGATCTTTCCCTTCAAAGGGGCAATTATGTGCTCTGAGTTTTCTCCTTTTTTCTCTCTCTCTGTTAGTTTATTTTTTCTGTCAGACAGTTTATTAGCAAGGCCATCCTGTCACTGATTTCTAAGTATCACTTCCCCAGTAAAAGGAATCAAGGCTCTCTAGAGAGATGATTTCAGATCTGAGGCAGGAAAAACACAAAGTGGGGCTGGGACAGATTTTTTGTGTCAGGAAGTAATGAAGCACTCAAAACTGGATGCAGCAGGGAGATGGGTAGGGCAGGAATATAGCAGAGATGCTCAACCCCAGTGCAGCGTGAATTTACTTTACACATATTTGTACTTTAACTCCTATCATTGTCTAACCGATAAAAAGTGCAGATATACAAGCTGTTAGGGTGAACATCGTTATGCATGACGTCTCTTCCAGATAAGAAGCGTTTCCTTAACAGAAGTCAAACAGCTGTGTCAGAACATAAGCGTTTTTGAGGATCTTTAGACACAGGGCAAAACTGGTTTTCCAAAGGATTTGTACCACGTTACTCAGCTGCAGCTAGCGAGAGTCAGCAAGCAGAAGACAAGACAAGAGAGGCCTAATCCGAGAGAACAGCATATTTACAAAGAAGCTGTAAGAAAATGAGGAATCTGCACATGGGAACTAACCACAGCTGCAGAGGAATCGGGAGAAGCCGGAAGAGGCCAGACCAGGAAAGATGTGCAGAGACTGGAGTCTGGCTTCAGCCTGAAGGGAGATGGAGAACTGACGCATTTCGAGCAGAGGAAAGGCAGTCCGATTTGCATTTTAAGATCACGCTGCAGCAAGGGGTTCTGCACTGGAGGGAGCTGTGGAACAGCCAGTGGGCCACTAGAGGGTCCAGTCTGGCCGGTGGGCCTCAGAGGTAACCTCTAAGGGATGGAGAGGTCTGAGACCAGCAAGGTGCGGTCAGTGCAGAAAAGAGCCACGGCTGTCTCCTTAGTTTCTGGCCTACCTCACTAGGGAGAAAACCGTACCATAGAGGCAAGCCCCCCAACATTTACCAAAACTCAAGTGATGTGTCCAGTAAATTGATGACCTGCAGGTGAAATCGCCTTCACAGATTGACAAAGGGGTGCAAGGTGAGAACTGTGGTGAGGGCCTAGCTAAAAATAATAATAATAATTAGCCACTGCCCCCGTTTGCTTCCTTATAATTGCCACTCTGGAGCCACGCAGCTGGTGGTCATGAAGATTCTCAGCTTGCACCATAGACAGCATCACCTTTTTGAAAACTAGGGGTAGTTTCTGAGGTATCTTCCAGGTCCCGCCTTCCAGTGGAGCGGCTGACCCACTCAGACCAGCGGCCCATAGCGAGGAACTGACTCAACTGGTCTTGAGACCCCCACCCAAGAACCTGGTCAGCAAAGAAGACAATTTCTACAACCCTGTGGTTCGGCCCTGAACCCAGCCAATTAGCAGGCTCAATTGCCTACACCAAACTGTCTTTAAAAACCTTGTTTCCCAAATCCTCGGGGAGGTGGATTTGAGAAATTCCACTTGTTTCCCCACTTAGCGATATGTGGGCTTAAAAACTCTTTCTCTACAGTAAACCCTGCTGTCTCGGTGTATCAGCTTCCTCCTGGGCAGCAGGTAAATGAACCTGGTTGGGTGCAGCGAAGTGACCTGGAGCGAGTGCCGCCTTCACTGTTTCTCTCGTCCGCTTTCTTTCTGGGGTTTGCATCATACTTCCCTGTTTCTTTGAAAGTCTCATAATTTTTAGTTGAGAATTGGATGTAGTAACTCCAGATACTGGTCCTGAAATTGCCTATATTAAAATAATGTAAAGCCATAAGGTATAAATAGTAATCAAAGTCTGATTTTCAAAAAAGTATAGATACAGCCAGAAGTTAACCAGCCATTCTCCCCTAACTTCCTTAGTGCTGTAACTGCTTACTGCTTAATGGCACACATCCTCCCTGAGAGGTACAAAATTTGTGATTTCCCGCTGGGCCCGGTGGCTCAGGCCTATAATCCTAGCACTCTGGGAGGCCGAAGAGGGAGGATCTCTTAAGGTCAGGAGTTCAAGACCAGCCTGAGTGAGAGTGAGACCCCTGTCTCTACTAAAAATAGAAAAAATTAGCTGGGCATGGTGGTGGACACCTGAAGTCCCAGCTCCTCGGGAGGCTGAGGTAGGAGGATTGCTTGAGTCCAGGAGTTTGAGGTTGCAGTGAGCTATAATCACACCACTGCACTCTACTTGGGTGACAGAGCAAGACTGTGTCTCAAAAAAAAAAATTGTGATTTCCCCTACTGCTTTGGTAGATAACATTGCTATCATAAAGCCTAAAACTGGTCTTTGAGGTATTTTTCAGACTCTGCATTTAGGGGGGACCCACTGGACCTGTAGGAAGGTGCAGGAGTGGATCCAACAAGCCGCGACACGCCCCTACCCAGGAAATCTCCCAAGTGAGAAGATAATTTCTGCTTCCCAACCCTATAAGTTCATCCCCAGCCAATCAGCAGACCCAAGTTCTTAGCCCTTTGTTTGCCAAAATACCTTTAAAAATTTTAGCCCCCAAATTCTCAGGAGATGGATTTGAGAAATAATTAATACTCCCATCTCGTCGCCTGGTGCCTTGTGAAATGACACTCTTTCTCCGCTGCAACACGTGCTGTCTCAGTATATTGGCCTTTACTGGGCGTCGGGCAAAGGGCCCAGCTGGGCTGTAACAAAACTGGGGGCTCATCCTGGATTGCCCTTTTTAGGCACTTGCACGTGGGTTGTCAGCCTCTCACCAAAAGGGCGGACTCAGGGGTGTTCCCTTGTGTTTTTTGGACAGTGGGTCGCCTCTGGGACCATCTCTGTCGACAGGACGGTTTGGACTCATGGCTCTTAGAAACTTGGCTTGCAGGCAGAAACGGTTCCTGGGACTGGAAAACACGCCTCTGGTGCGCATTCTAGGCTCCCTTCTCCGGATTCGTCAGCCTCTCTGGAGGCTTTGTGGCCTTTTGAGAGTCTAGATTATCTTTTCTGTTAAAGAAAAGAGGAAAGTCTTGTCTTGGGGAGGTTTCTCCCATTTGGACGGAGAATAGGGGGCCCGTCTGGAAGAATACTCTCTAGAATTTTGGGTCGGAATTTTGTGTTGGAAGCTAGCTTTCAGTCTGCGTCCGAACGTGGGCGCAGTGATCATTTGCTGGATTGTGGCGCCCTCTTGTGTCGTCGGGCCTCCCCTCCGTGCTGTTCCCTGACGGCCTCCGGGAGGGCGAGAGAGGGCTCGCCCCCGCCCGCTGGGTCCCCAGGGACGTTCCCAGGTGTCCTCCACTCGCCGCTGCCCGAGCGGAGCGGAAGTGCCGAAACACCCGCGCGGCTCGTGCGTTGCGTTCACCGTCTTTAAAATCCCTCCCCCTCGGCAACACAGCGCCCAGCGCTTTTCGTTCCCCGTCCAGGGGGAGCTCCTCCCCGGCTTGTTTTGGTTTTTCTTCGAGACCAGCCGGTCGGTGGAGAAGCCATCAAACGCCCCCACTGGCACTTTGGGCTTCTTACCAGGCAGAGAGGATTAAGTATTTGATTTGGGCCCGTTCTTGAGATTAGGCATCCCTGCAAAGCACTGGAGACTCCTTCGCTGGAGCTGGGGACAAATTAGTAACAGCCAATTCACAACACTCAGGAGACCCCGCTGTGAGGCCTCCTGAAGAACTGGAAATTTTTTGCGTACCCCCTGCTGACCAGGAAACTTTCCTGTGCCACGCAGCTGACCACAGTACTCACTGGGGTAGGGAGAACAGTGGCCAGTGAATGGACCCCATAACCATACTATAATCCTTGCCCCCGGCCTGCCTCACCAGAGCATTCTTCTATCTGTAGATGTCACAAGTATACAAAGGGACCTCGGGTTCAGGAGAGGCGTGGTCTCTCCTCTTGGAGGATGACAAGAGGAAGGCTGAAAACCCAGATAAATATGAGGTTTGGCCCTTCCACCCTTGGCCAGAGGCAGAACAAACAGGCCAGGCCCTGCCAGGAGCCCCCGTCTCCGGCTTGAGGGGACGTCAAGCCCTGGGTTGCTCAGTCACACGTGCTGGGCTGCCGGAGACCCCCAGGCTGTCCTGCCCGGCAGCAGGGATGTCTTTCTTGTAGGCCCTGGCCCTGAAATCCCTCCCCAGCACTTCTGCTACTTACATTTGGAAACTGAGAAAATGGTGATTTCCAGGCAAAACTGGCCCACAAGGAAGACAAAGAAAGGACAACCCAAAGACCATCGTCATGGGAGGGCCAGGCCCTGCCGGTCAGAGCCAAGGTCCACGTGGTCTTCTCCAGACAGCTCCTCGCCCGGGGCTTACGGACCAGGGCACGCGGGTGCTCCCAAGTCATCTCACAAGGTGCTTAGGCTAAGTGTTACAGCAGGTGGTCCCGAGGACAAACCGAGCGATGCACGGAGAGTCGGAGAGTCAAAGTTTGTTTGCCGGCAGGCTCAGAGGGGTCTCGCCACCAAATTCTAAGCCCCGTCCACCCGATTTTTCACACTTTTATTAAGTTGGGGTGGTCTGAGGGGTGGGGTCTCAGGTGGCTAATGCCCGCTAGGTAATAAGTTAGTATTATATTGATGCATCAGGTAATAGGTTAGTATTTTGCTGATGTGGGTCTACCCTGGGGGGTGGGGGTCTCAGGTGGCTGATGTGCCAAGTAATAGATGGGGGTTTTCCTTATCATCAACAGAAACCTAGGAAACACGGGGCCAGAGAGGAACAGCTAGAAACCCCTTTCACACGCGACTGTGCACGTAAAATTCTAAACGTAATCCGCACAGGTCTAGAGCAGCGGGTAGCAGAGAAATGACACAGCACGGCCAAGAAGGACGCGTCCCAGGAAGCCGAGGAGGCTCCGGTGTATGGGCACTCGGGATCCCAGCAACACGGTAAGTTAGAAAAGCTGGGACGACTCACTCCTTTCCAGAAAGCAAGGCAGTAAAATTCAGTAGCCAGGTACGAATTGTTAAAAAAATTATTAAGAAATATCTGAATAGAAATAAAGGCAATATCATTTTTAAGGTATTTTAAAAATAAGCAATACCAACTATCTTAGGTGGCTGAAGCCATTTTCATTAAAATCAGGAAGAAGACTACACAGGTATCTGCCATTATCATTGTTTTCAGAAATGCTTTGGTCTCAACCCGCACAATTAGAGGCCAAAGCAGGAGGATCACTTGAGCCCAGGAGTTCGAGGCTGCAGTGAGCTATGATCGCATCACTGCACTCCAGCCTGGGCAACAGAGCAAGACCCTGTCTCTAAATAAATAAATAAATAAATAAAACCACTTTCAAGTAAGTTAGTCTTTCTTTAATACAGTTAACAATTTTTCAGCACCATTTTATCTCCAAGAGGTTTTTTTCCATTTGTTTTGTTTTGTTTTAGAGATAGGGTCTCACTCTGCTGCCCAGGCTAGAGCACAGTGGCGAGAGCATAGCTCTCACTGCAACCTCCAACTCCTGGCCTCAGGTGATCCCTCTGCCTCCGCCTCCTAGAGTGCTGTGATTATAGGCCTGAGCCCCTGCCCCTGGCCTGAAAATGTTTTTAAGACATTTTAAAGATGATTCAGTAATTTCACTTCTGGATATATACCAAAAAATAATTGAAAATAGAGACTTGAACAGGTATTTGAACACCCATGTTCATAGCCATATTACCCAAAATAGCCAAAAGGTAGAAACAACCCCAATGTCCGTGGATAAATGGATAAACAAAATATAGTATATGCGAAAATGGAATATTAGTCAGCCTTAAAGAGCAAGGAGGTTCTGACACATGGTACACTGATGAACTGAACACATTGGCTAAGTGAAGTAAGCCAGACACAAATGAACAAATAGTACATGAATCAACGTAATTGCAGCACCGAGAATAGGCAAATCTGTAGAGACGGAAAGTTGAAAAGTGGTTGCCAAGGGCTGGGGGGAGAGGGAAATGGGGAGTTGTTGTTAAATGGGTAGATTTTGTGTTGTGTATATTTTACTACAATACATTTCTTTTTAATTTTAAAAACTTTTTTAAAAAGCGACACATAAAAACATGGACGAGGAGCGCAGACATTTCCTACTACGCGTGGAAATCCGGTGGCTTAGCATTTTGTACGTGAGTCCTTCGAGAAAGCACCACTGTGGCTGGGGAAAGAGGCTGAGTGAGTCTGTAGCAAGTGATCTTACCCGACCACGGAGGGCCCTGCGCGGAGTGCCCTCGGATGGTCACGCATGTGGGCATCTTTCCGTTCTGTGAGTATCTTGAGACGCCATCCACGTGCCTCTCGTCTAGGCAACCTTGCCGTCACATTCCTAGTTGTGTTCATCCCAGATCTCTGCCGCGGGCCAGCCTGTCAGATGTTGCTCCTGAGTCCATGTAAATCTGCGTGTTAGACACGCTTTCCTTCCGCACAGAGTATCCACAGATGTGCTGCCACCAAGTTCTACCCTCTGGGAGGATTTTCCTTCACTGCTGTCAGCAGGTGTCCCCTTCTGGCTGTCACTGTCCTACTGTGCAGTAACAAACACATCGGGCTGCACTTTTTCCTTCCCCCTTGATGCCATGAATGTAGGCTGAGCAGAGGAGGTGAAGGCAGAAGCAGATCCCATGGGAGTATGAACCATCCGCTGGCACTCGTCACGCAATGTATTTGTGCCTTCAAGATCTGCTTGAGCCCGGTGTCGTATACCCCGCTTCACCGTCTAGTGAGACACACCATGTTTATGATTCCGTGGGACGTGATGAGTATTTGGGTCCATAATCACGTGGTGTTCCATAAATCAGGCATTTGGTCTTTACCAAGGCCCAGCAGCAAGGCAGAGTTGCTTTTCTGAAGGAAGAATAGTCGTTGGTACAGGACAGCACAGCCAAGACCCCAAGTGGAAGTGAAACAGGAGTCACCTCCTTTTTCCAACAGAAAGGTTGGTGTGGGGGCGCCCAGGGCAGCTCACCCTGTTGGCGTGGAGCAGCAGCCGGGCCCACAGTCCTTCCAGCGGGGGCCGGATCCCCTCAACGTCTGTGAGTCCTGGTCCAGGTGTGTGTTTAGCTCCTTGTCGGGGCACCAGCGCCTCCTGCCCGTCATCCGCATCATCAGAGTTGGAGGCTTAGCCGAACGGAGAGACTGACGTGGGTTCTGGTCCGTCCTGTGGATTCTAGCTCATCCTCACAGGTTCTAGTTTGTTCTCGCCTGTCCCAACTCACATGCATCCCAACTGCCTGCCTGCTGTCTTTAGGCTCCAGCACCAGATAAAAACAACAACAGTATTTTGTTTTGTTTTATATGTTATTTTATTTATTTATTTTTTAAATTTTACTTTAGGACCTCGAACTCCTGGCCCCAAGTGATCCTCTTGCCTTGGCCTCCCAAAGTGCTGGGATTACAGGTGTGGCCACCACACCCAGCCCAAGGCAGCAGTTTTAAATAACCAGTTCTCACAATTTTGTGTTATCGCTATAATACGTCTTTTATCATGTATAATCACCTCCAGTAATTTTGTTTCTCCCCGTCAAATCCTGGCTGATACAATAACGTCAGAAGATATGTAAACTGTCATTTTTCTTTGCTAGAAGAACCTTAGAGCTCCATCCATGTTTCTTGTCCCTTTGTACATAAAGGTAAATAAAGCGATGTCCTTAGTAGATTCTTTATCTTCACGGAGTGTTTGTGACAGGCTTGGTTTCGTTTTGGCTTTTAGCAGCGCTCTATGAACGCAGGGTCAGGAGTGGTTCCGATGCTTAAGGAAAAAGGGGAGGCAATAGGCGGATTGAGCATAAACACAGCCCCGGTTCTCCCTCCCTTCTTCCGTCTATTGCGCCTCTTGCACTGTCACTTTGCAACAACTATCCCCCACCCTTTGAATCTGAGCTGGCCTGGCAGACTTCTCCGGCCAGTGAAATGTGGCGGAAGCGATGGAGTGCCGATTCTGAGTCTGAGTCTCGAGACAACTTGTCCATTTGGAAAGAGCCGGCTCTCTTGGACCCATGCTTGGGCCACGGGGGCAAGCCCAGGCTCACCTGCTAAAGGTCAGAGCGACCACACACAGCACAGCTGAGCCATCTCAGCGGAGCCACCCCAGACTCGCCAGCCCCTGGCGGGGCACGCGCCTTCATGAGCACAGCCGAGAGCGAGCAAGCCCAGGCAACATCAGCAGAACCACCCGGATGACCCATAACCTAATGAGGAATAATAAAATTGTAAAAGTCTGGAGTCCCAGCTGCTCGGGAGGCTGAGGCACGAGAGTCACTTAGCCCAGGAGTTTGAGGCTGCAGCGAGCTAGAGTTGTGCCATTGCACTTCAGCCTGGGCAACAGAGCGAGATCCTGTCTCAAAAAAAAAAAAATTGTAAAAGCCATTAGATTTTGGGTTGGTTTGTTACCCAGGACATAGCTGACTTACACAGGCAGCATGGAAAAAGAGATATTTATTTAGTAGAGATGGGGTTTCACTATGTGGCCCCAGCTGGTTTTGAACTCCTGGCCTCAAGCAATCCTCCTGCCTCAGCCTCCCAAAGTGCTGGGCCACCGAGCTCAGCCTAAAAAGAGACATTTGGATTGGATTTTGCTAAGGCATTATGGGCAGAGGGAGATTGTGTGCAAAAAATGAAAGTGTAAATGGGCCCCATACTGCAGGCAGTGGTGTGCTGGTAAGCGTTTAACCCCACTTTTCTGCAGGTCTGATGTGAACGTTGGTTGGTATTTTTGTTTTTGTTGATGAGCAAGGTGAAATGAAACAAAGACGACGTATGTCAGACCTTTGCTCATGGCTGGGCACGGTGGCTCACTGTAATCCTAGCACTCTGGGAGGCCGAGGCGGGAGGATTGCTTGAGGTCAGGAGTTGGAGACCAGCCTGAGCAAGAGTGAGACCCTGTCTCTACAAAAAATAGAAAAATTAGCTGGACGTGGTGGTGAGAGCCTTTAGTCCCAGCTACTCGGGAGCCTGAGGCAGGAGGATTACTGGAGCCCAGGAGTTGGAGGTTGTGGTGAGCTATGATGACGCCCTGGCACTCTAGTCTGGGCAACAGAGCAAGTTCTGTCTCAAAAAAAAAAAATTCACTCATTTGTCAGTGATGTAAATGACTTCTTTGTTGACTAGGATAATAATTTCAAGTATTGAAGACTATTTCCTCTACTTTTTTTGTGCTAGTCACAAAGTAACAGCTACAGACATGACATACTTTGAGTTTAATCTGCATTATTAACATTTTCTCCATAGTTTTCTTAAAGTGCAGGCCAGGGGTTGGCAAACTTCTTCCATGAAGTGGTCAATGTTTTAGGCTTTGGGAGCCACGTGGTCTGTCTGTCTTGCAGCTACTCAGCGCTGCATCTCCGTGCACGAATCGCCGTAGACAGTGAGGAATGGACGAACGCCGCTGTGTTCCGGTACAACTTTGTTTGCAAAAGCAGGTAGTCGGACAGATTTGGCTCATATTAATAGTTTGCTAATCCCTGGTCTAGACAATCAACAAAACAATAAATCAACCTCTAATTTGTAATGTGTGTTGATTTGTCATGTGGACGGTCCCAGCATGACTGCTTTCAGGCTATGGACGTAACACGAGTGTGTGGGGAGAGGAGCGTGGTGAGCAGCACCCGTTATATAGGATCCCACCAGACGCACAGTAGACAGAGATAACCTTAGGAGCATAAATAACAGTGAAATGTAGTAAACTAATTAGGAAGTGATGAGTTTTGAGTATTTATTACCTTTATTCTCAATATAATCTACTTAATTACAATTTCATATAATTTAATTTTTAATAATGGTTATGTTCAACAGCTGACTTTCGAAATCCAGCTTTCGAAAGCCAGTAAGAGCCAGACGTGCATTCCGGCATGCTGTGTCATCCAGGGTGGCTGGAATATGATGGGGTGGGGCAATGGAGATACAGCCGGACGGTTTTAGGGGATCAGATTAGGTTGGCCCGTGTGGGCCTGGTAAAAAGGCTGGCTCAGGCACAGGTGGTTTCAAACAGGGCGGTGATGGGATCAGGTTGCTTAAAGAAGGATCCCTCTGAAAGCAGAGTGGAAACTGTTTGCTGTGGGGAGCTCAGAGGGACAGGCGGATCCACTGGGGGGCTGTTGGTGTAACCAGGGAGAAACTGCTGGACTAAGGCAGATGTAGGGAAAGAGGGGCGTATAGATGCCAGAATTACGCAGGAGCCAGGATCTACAGACCTGGTGACAGGTGGCGCCAGGGGAAAGGCGAGGCAGGCGTTAGGCCACACGAAGGTTTGCTGTTAGGTCTGCTTGAATGGGGGCACCCTCCCAGAAACCGAGAGCCCTGGAGGTGGAGCCGGTGTGGGTAGATCGGATGTTTGGTTGTGAACACGGTTTGGTGAACCTGGGGGATGCCCAGGACGGGAGCCCTGGGCTGGAGACAAAGTCGGGTTAGAGGACCCGGCATCCTGCCCCTGTGGGCCCTGCCCACGGGAGTGTCCTCACTTCCAGGGCCCTGCCCTGGCCCTGGGCCACCTCTGGAAGCCACATCCCCTCCCTAGGGCTCAGTCTTCCCGTTTGTATCAGAGTCTGACTCCTTCGCCCACTGCTGCCTGGGTGTTGTGAAAAACCATGAGCTTGGGATGGGGGTGGAGGATATGGGGGGCGCATCCCTGTCCCGTCCTTCGCCCTCGGGAGCGTGCCAGCGGGACTCCTGGGGAGGAGAGGGATGGTTGGCCAGGATCCTCAGATTCGCGTAGCCCTGCTGGTTCCGAGGCTCTAATCCAGGGTCTATGAAGCTGAGAGAGGGGCTGCCACGCTCCTCCCCTCCCTGTGCCGTCCTCTGGCTGGGGCTGAGGGTCTCCCCCTGTCCTCAGGCACCCCTGCCTTTTTTCCGTCCACTCCCATGGTGCGTCCTGGGAAGCTGCCCAGTCGTGTTGGCAGATCACCAGCTTCTCTCTCCGTGCCCTGCCTTGCCTTGGGCCCTGCGGCACTCGGGCTTTCTGCCCTCCCTCCCACTCCAGCCCACTCTCAGGAGGCTCTTTAATGAGGAGGCTGCAGGGACTGCTGGACGTGTGTTTGAGGGCGCCGGGCAACGTCCTCTGATGGCAGGAATGGGGCTTCGGCGCCTGAGCACTTGGCTTCTCCCGGCCGGGGAAGCCTGGGCACTTCAGCTTCCTGTGCCTCAGTTTCCTGTTGTGCAAGAGGCGGATAAGAGTAACACCCACCTCTCAGGGCTGCTGTGAGAATCAGGTAAGTTAAAATACCTAAAGCACAGAGGAGAGCACTTAGCATATAGTAAGTGCTCAATACATGTTGGCTAGCATCATTGTTCTTATTTTGTTATTTTTATTTTTTTACAAAGTCTCACTCTGTCACCCAGGCTAGAGTGCAGTGGCATCATCATAGCTCACTGCAGTCTCCAACTCAAGCGATCCTCCTCCCTCAGCCTCCCGAGTAGCTGGGACTCCAGGCACGGCTCATTGTTCTTATTAACGTGCTTCTCCTGTAGACATTTGCAGTCACTTTCCTGCCTACCACAGTGACTCCCCATCGCCTACAACAGTGGTCCCTACCTGGTGTGCCAAGGCACTCTGCTGTCCAGGAATGGGCTACGGATGGGCTGAGGCAGTGACCCCACAGCCCTGGAGACAGCCCAGCCCCCTGCTGCTCATCTCTGCCCGTTCCACTTGCTTCAGAGTCCCGTGCAAGGCAACTTGAACGTTTTGTTTTGTTTTGTTTTTGAGACAAAGTCTCACTGTGTTGCCCGGGCTAGAGTGCTGTGGCGTCCTAGCTCACAGCAACCTCAAACTCCTGGACTTAAGCAATCCTTCTGCCTCAGCCTCCCGAGTAGCTGGGACTACAGGCATGCGCCGCCATGCCCAGCTAATTTTTTCTATATATTTTTAGTTGTTTGATTAATTTCTTTCTAATTTTAGTAGAGACGGGGTCTCGCTCTTGCTCAGGCTGGTCTTGAACTCCTGAGCTCAAACAATCTGCCCGCCTCAGTCTCCCAGAGTGCTAGGATTACAGGCTTGAGCCACTGCGCCCGGCCGACAACCTCAACTTTAAAACAATTTTTAAATCTCCCTCCAGATTTGGTCCAGTAAATGAGGTTGAGTGACATATTCTAGCCCCTTGACTCCTTTCCGAGGAATTGGGCTGGGGTGGGAGGGCCTCTGGGGTCTGGAGGTGACTCAGTTGGGGGAATGGATTAGTGATTTTTGGGAGAAGAGATGGTGCCTGGGGCGAGAGCCTACCCCTAAAGAAAAGGGTGTCTTAAATGTTCACGGTTCCTTCTTTTGCCTCCAAAAGTGACATTTACTCAAAGAAAAAAAAGAAAAACTGGCAAGAGTCCATGCCTTGGCTCCCCTCCCTCCCACCTCCTGCTGCTTCTCACACCCCCAGGATGGAACCCCGGCTGGGACGGGGAAGCAGAGCAGCCCCTCTCAGATGAGGTCAGCAACACTGAGGGGCATCTCCCCAGTGGGGGTGTCAAGGAAGGTCTCAGTGTCGCGAAGAGTCCTCTTCTTCTGTCACCAGGTTCAGAGCCACACTCTCACGACCAGAGTGTCCACACGACCAATTCTGTGGACGTCGTTTTCCCTGTTGATGGGAAGGTCGCAGCTGATGACTACAGAGACCTGCTGCACATCGCTGTCCCCGGCCAGCAGGCCAGCGGTAATCGGGACTCCCACACGAGCACATCTTGCTGCTTTTGGTCCACATCTCCGTGCAGAGCAGAGACAGTTAGGTCTCAGGTGAGCATCTTCTCAGTGAGCCATCTTCATCAACACTTGCAGGAAGGTGGGCTGGCTCACTGAGAAGATGCTCACCTGAGCCCTGAGTGGCCTTAAGATCCAATTCAATCTGCTGCAGAATGGATGTGACAAACGGGGCTGTTTTCCCAGTCCCAGACTGTGCTTGAGCGATCGCACCATAACCCTCAATACAGGGACGAATCACTCGCACTTGGATAGCAGGGGGCGTCTCAAAACCACGGGCATAGATGCCACGGAGGAGGGACCCCGAGAGGTTCATGTCATCAGAGCTGTTGACAATCTTGTTCCAATTACCCCTGATGATGCCTTCGGGCTCCATCCCACGGGAACCATTGTCTCTAGATCGGGAATCTTGACTCACAGACATGATGCTTAGAAACTAGCCAATCAGAACCCCTAAGCATGACATTCAAGGCCTTTGATAAGCCAACACGGGCATATTTCTCCCCACCCAGATGGCCCCGCTTCCTGTCGCACAAGTGCCCCAGCTTTCTCACATTCGACACCTCTGCATGTGCTGCTCCTGCTGCCTGGAGCACCCTCCCTGTTCTCACCTGGGATGTCCCTCCTCCAGGGAGCCTCTCCTGACCTGACACTCTGCCCTCCTGTCCCCTCCCCCCCCTTTGTGTGTCCTTCTACATTCATAAAAACCGAGGGTGCTGGTGGCCCACACTGTGCCTTTGGGCAAAGTGGGAAAACACCCTCCTTCCTCAAAATGCTTTCTTCCATCTGCTGGGAAACTCTTGCAATAGATGTGCCAATTCGTAACATCTAAAATATGAAGGAGAAGCCCTTCTGTTGAAACCAGAGATGCCACCTGGGGAGCACTTCCATAGGCCAGGCCCTGTGCTAGGTGCCTTATCCCAAATATTGTTCACGAAGCCATGCAGGAAACTGTTTATCTCATAGCTAAGGAAAGTGGAGCTCAAGGCTAAGCTCAAAGTATGTTATCAGCAGGTGGCAGAACCAGAGTCTGAACTCCAGAGCCCCTGTGGTTAGTCACTTGGCAAGATTGTCCCCAGAGAGTCATTGCCCAGGTTGCTGCCTCCACATCTGCTCTAGACCTTAGGGTGAGCCCCTTTTTTCTCTTTTTTTTACTATGTTCCAGAGAGAGTGGAAGGGGCAGTCTCCATGAGTGGAGAAAGACCTAGCATGAGCTCTTTGAGGCAGGGACCACGTTTCACCCACTGCCAAAGCTCTGGGACCATGCAGAGTAGGCACAGATTGGGCAGCGCCAAGTGTGCGCTGGTGGGAGGAGCCTCTCTGCGGGGCGTGGGGTTCCAGGGGCTGGGGCTTGTTTCCCTGAGTTGTGGCTAAAGCTGGAGATGTTTGGACCAAAGAGCCCCTGCTTAGGTCTTAGGGTCTGCCCTTGCCTCAAGTCACACAGAGAAACCCTGTCTTAGTGCCCATTGATTCTGTTAGTCCCTGAATCCAGGTTTTTCTGAGTCCACAGTTGTGCTGTCTGCTGAAGTGGGGTGAGGTTTATAAAAGGGGGTCACCTGTTTGAGGGTCAGGAAGCCAGCAGAGGCCTGTTGCTATGGTTTGGATGTTTGTCCCCCACGAAACCTCATGTTGAAATTTGATCCCAAGTGTTGGGGGGGCATAATGGGAGGTGTCTGGGTCACGGGGTTGGATCTCTCATGAATAGATTAATGTTCTCCCTTGGGGGTGAGTGAGTTCTCACTCTTAGTTCCTGAGAGCTGGTTGTTAAAAAGAGCCTGGCACCTCCTGTCCCTCTTTTCCCTCCTCTCTAGTCATGTGATCTCTGCACACACCTGCTCCCCTTCACCTTCCCCCATGAGTAGAAGCAGCCTGAGGCCCTCACCAGATGAAGAAGCCCAGTCTTGAACTTTCCAGCCATCAGAATGGTGAGCCAAATAAACCTTTTTCTTGTTAATTACCCAGCCTCTGGTATTCCTTTATAGCAACACAAAACAGACTAAGAGACTTATCAAGGGAGATCATAAAGGCATGTCTGAGTTTTCCAGGCAGACCCGGGGCAAGGTAAAGGATGTTCCTGGCAGAGGTAGGGCCAGAGGCTAGGGCTGGGGGTAGGTGGAGTGGTAGATACCTTCTTGGCCTGGGGGCCAGAGGACACCTGGCTTTGGATAGCTGACTCTGAGTCTAGTACAATTCTTTACTGCTGTTCAACACCAGAAACCTAATTATGCCTTTGCATGATTCTAATTATCGCCTTTTCCAGAGCTCTGCCGGTAAAAAGTGAGGAGCTATGCAAAGAGCCCCCTTTCAAGGCCAGGGTGTGTCTCACAACCTGCCGACCAAGCGTCCCCATTGCAATCTCCACGGCCCAAACCAGCAACGTTGTCTCCGTGAAAAATAAGAGAAAGAGGAGCTGATGGCATTGTGGGGGTCTCTACATTTGGGGGCGGGGGAAGGTCCTGGAGTCAGCCGCGTGATCTTTGTAAGTTGAATGGCACTGTGCACAACACTTACAAACACAGGCTTGGAACCACACTGTCTGGCTGTGACCCTGACGTCACCTAACCTCTTCGAGCTTCAGTTCCTCACCCAGAAAACGGCACCTATCTCATACGTTAATGTACGTGAAGCCCTTAAACAGCGGCTGGCACATAGCAGACCAGGATAGCTATTACTTTTATTACTTGTCCACATGTGTCAATGATACTCTGAAGAGAGTGACAGAAAAAGTCCCTATCCTCTGCCGGTCTTCAGGGAGATTCCATTTCAAAGTGCTGGGTATCTTGCTGTGCTAAAGGAAATTGGGGTGGAGGGGATCGGTCCTCACCTGAGTCAGAGTTGTCTCCTCCTCGAGAGGAAGGAGAACAGTGGTGAATAAGGTCATGACTCACAGTGGCAGGAAAATTCTGAGTTAAGCACTTCCCTACCTGAAATGACCCACCTACCAGCCTTGCTCTGCCCAAAGAGGTGCAGTTTTGCTCTAATCCCTCCAGCCCTTCCTGTTTCCGCCGTGCTCCTGTTTCGACATCTCCCCATGAGCTCCATGAGATAAAGGCCCCATCTGCCTTGTTCACTTGTGTCTCCAAGTTACAGACATGATGCTCAGTAAATGTTGCTGATGATTGAAAAGGAACGACTTGGAAAATGAGTGGGGCTGAGAAGGCCAGTCTGTGTTGATGAGCCCAGTCAGTCAAGGGGCTGAGGAAGGTTGGAGGCCTTTGCAGAGTGCGGGCAGCAGGGAAGCCCCACTCTCATGGCTACAGCCACAGTTCCTCCTGGGCAGCTGCTTCATCCGCAAACATGGGGAATCTGGCTTTCAATGACTGCCATGCAACTTGCACGTTTTAAAGATGTTTTATTAAAAAAAAGAAAAACCAACCAAACAAAAAACCCAACTCAAGAACTCTTGGTTCTGGGAGTCTGGGAGCAGCTCAGGTCTGCGGGGACGGTAGAACCTGGAAGACACAGTACGGGGGCCTCTGAGCCCTGGGAGGAGAGCAAGAGCCCGGCACAGCGGACAGGAAGAGCAGCCTCTCCTCAGGGCTCAGCCTCTCTCTGGGGCCTGGGCTTTTCCCACTTGCAAAAGACAGGTGTGGGGCTCAGCCCCTAGAAAAAGGCAGGATAGGCAGTTCTGGACGGCCCTCAGGCCTTTTGTCAGAGTCACCAACCACTTGGGAAGCAGAGGGTGGCCCAGGGCTCGAACCAGCCTATCAGCGCCATCCCCGACTACGGGGTTCGGCCCACCATAGGGAGATGGGCTCGGATAGAGAGACGCTCCCCAAAGTTCAGCATGGGACTCAAGTCCCTTGGAAACACAGGACCCTGACGGGGCGGGGCCTGGAGGCAACCACAGGCCGACTCCTGGGCAGCCAAGACAGGGCCCGGGTCCCGGGAGCTCAGGGACTCTGGGGGCCGCGGGGCAGCGCTCGGATGGGCCGCGGTGGAGGGTTGTCCAGTACCGGCTCCGGCCGGGCCCGCGCGCCGCCGCGGCGCTTCTGCTTGCGCAGCAGGTAGTTGGAGTACTGCACCTCGGGCATGGCCAGCTTGAGGCAGGCCTCGGTGGCCGGGCCGGCGCCGCCGCTCGGCAAGTCGTAGCCCATGATGTCCACCTTGCGACTGGGCTGCCAGGGCTGCAGCTGCTTGGTGCGGATCTGCGCGGCCGGCCGCAGCGCGGGCTCGTCGCCGAAGCAGCGGCGCAGCAGGCGCTGGCGGGCTTCGCGCAGCTCGCGCGCCTCGCGCTCCACGCACGCGCGGCCGGCGCGCGCCACGCGGCGCCAGAAGGTGGCGTTGAAGTGGTCGTAGAGCCCGGCGTCCAGGGCGTTCCAGGCGCGCGCCGCCCGCGCCAGCGCCGCGGGGATGGCGGCCAGGCGCGAGCTGGCGGCGCGCGCGTTGAGCTTGGCGTAGAGCACGTCGTCCAGGTCCCAGGCCAGCAGGCGCCGCAGCAGCACGAGCGACTCGTCGAAGTACTCAGCGATCATGACGAGCGAGAAGACCTCCTCCACCTGGCGGATGAGGCGCTCCAGGTAGGCGGCGTCGTCGCGCGGGCTGCGCTCGTTGTCGCCGCCCAGGTCGTAGGCCAGCGTGTTGTGCGCGAACATAGCGAAGTGCTCGCCCGCGCGGTAGTAGGCCTCGGGCGCGCGCAGGAAGGCGGCGAGCGACGCGTTGGGCACGCGCCGGAAGGCCGGGCAGTACTGGTTGTAGTAGCTGAAGAGCGACTCGAACATGGCGGCCGGCTCGCGCAGGATGGTGACGTAGACCGTGCCGGGCGGCATGA
Organism: Avahi laniger; assembly: GCA_963575035.1. Taxonomy (NCBI): domain Eukaryota; kingdom Metazoa; phylum Chordata; class Mammalia; order Primates; family Indriidae; genus Avahi; species Avahi laniger. Next base: position 31,200 of record CAUYSK010032624.1, on the reverse strand, counting down.
GGCGCGCGAGCTCCGCGCGGTCGAAGCGCAGGTGGCTGGCCAGCACGTGCGGCGGCCGCGTGGCCGGGTGCACGAAGTGCGCCGAGAAGTTGCGCGGGTAGCAGAACTGGTGCTCGCAGCTTGGGTGCGGCAGGGCCACCGTCAGGTTGTGGCGCTCGGCGAAGCGGAACAGGATGTTCTGCACCGTCGTGCCCGCCGTCTTGTGCGTCTTCAGGAAGGCCACGGCCGTGTGCTTGGGGCGCAGCGGCGATTCCCGCAGAGGCGGGCAGCTCAGGGGGAACAGCTTGGGGTACCTGCCGGCCCGGGGTGTGCAGGGAGGAGAGTGTGAGGCAGATGCTGTTCGACCCCTGCCCCCCCTGAGGAGCGCCCATCGTGGGCTTTGCCCGTGGAACAGTAGAGGGCGGTGGTCGGGAGCCTCAGAGATGACCCCATGGTCCCTGCTGGCCTCCTGGCAGTCACGCCCTCGTGTATTCCCCTCCCCTGAGTATGAGCTGGGCTTACTGGTCCTTCTAAGGATAGAAGAGGGCAGGAATCATGGGATGTCACTTCTGAGATTATACTGTAAAAATTGTGGCTCCTATCTTGCTCTCTCTCTCTCTCACTCAATCCAGGATAACTCACGCTGAGGGAAGCAAGCTGCCATATTGTGTGCAGCCCTATGGGGAGGTAGGTACCACAGTGGCAACAGCCCCGGAGGAACTAGCCTCCCTCAGTCCATCAGCCTGCTGGAAGAACTGAAGCCTGCCAAAACCACATGAGAAAGCTTGGAAGCAGGTCCCTTCCAATCAAGCCTTCAGATGAGACTGCGTCCCCAACAGACACGTTGGTTGCAACCCCATGAAAGGCCTTGATCCAGAAGGACCCAGTAGAGCCACACCTGGATTCCTGACCCACAGAAACTGTGAGATAATGTTCGCTGTTTTCAGCTGCTAAGTTTGTTTATGCAGAAATTGATACTATTTAATAAAAGGACAAAGGCCTCTGGAGATCCTTGAGGAATCCCACTTTACAAATGTAGAAACTGAGGACCGGAAGGAGAAAAATCACTTACATAAAGTTAGGAAACAATTCAGTCACCAAATCCTCTTGCTATCTGTCTTTCTGATTTTTACTGTTTAACCAGGTACTCACTTTGTAGAAGGGTGGCCCTGGGCTTTGCGGCGACCCATTTGTTACGTTTCTGTTAAGGCCTCTGGAGCCTCGTTCATTCATTTAATAAATACATTTCAATTGTCCACTATGTACCAGCCACTGTTCTAGGCTCAAGAAATACAATAGTATATAAAAACAGATAAAAACCTTAGCGCTCTCAAAGCTTTTGTTTCTGTTCCTTGTTCTTGAAACAAGGATGTTTGGCATTTCAAACCAGCAAATCATCTGGCAAGGGGGGCTGGGCCTATTCACGCCATTTGCAGGGGCAGACAGTGTAGAAAATGGGGATTTGGAAGCCTTGAGAGGTGCAGGGATTTGTTGGGTTCACAGAGTGAGTCAGGAGCAGTGTCAAGGTTCCCGTTAGTTACCACGTGGTCTCTTGTGTCAGGGTGACTAGCTGGGTCACACATGTCATCAGTCCCACTTTATAGATGAGGGGTCCAGGAGAAGTGAGCGGCCTTGCCCTCACCCAGCACAAGAGAAGTGGTGAGAAGTTGTTTGAAGTCCACGGGGAGGCACTCAACCGTGTGCTGTGGGATTCGGGCTGGATTTGAATCCCAGGTAACCCTAACTACGACTTTGAGAAAGTCACTCCACCCTTTCAGTGAAGACCTGCCCTGTGCGGCTCTAGAGCGATATAAGGAAAGCACTTTCAGAGTAGAGGGAAGGAGCAAAGCCCAATAGGAGGTTCTGGCAGGTGGAAGGATGGGAAGAGGCGCTTCCAGTTTGCTAAGCCAGGGAGCCGCTGCTGGAGGAACCGCCTCCCCTTGGCCCCGCCTCTCGCTGAGGCCCCGCCCCTTACCAGCTGAGCTGCGCCCCCTGGTGGACGAGGAGGCTCACGGTGCTGCACCCCAGCACCAGCAGCAGCACTTTCCTGCGGCTCATCATCTTGGTGGCCTGCTGCAGGCGCTGGACGATGGCTGGCATGGTGCAGTGTCTGTCCGCCCTGGACAAGCCAGGGACTCGCTATCCAGGACTCCCTTTGCAGGCACTCATGGGGGCTCCTGCGGCTCTGGTAGCAGGGCCAGTGTTCCTGAGAAACCTGGCAGGAGAAGGAGGCAGACAGGTTTGCAGTGGGCAGAGGAGATGGGCTCCGTGCCCCAGCAGGACTGCTGTGAAGGCGAGCTCCAGTGGGTGGGGTGAGCAGAGAGGCCAGGGCAGATCAGATTCCTCCCTCCCATTACCAAGAACCTATCTCCTCACGGCCGCAGATAACCTGGTCTTGGGTGGAATTACAGGGTCTGGGGTGTGGCCAGGCCTTCAGGTTTGTAGCCACTCCCTCCCTTGAGTCCTGTCTCTGCCTGCCCCTAACTCTTCGTTGTCTTGTGGTCATCTGTTTCCCCAGCAGATTGGCCTTAACACCAGGGCTTGGCTCAGAACACAGAAGTCTCCACTCAAGGTTTGCCCCTCTCCAGGATGCCCTGCCTGACTGCTTCAGCCAAGAGTTGGTCCTGACCCCAGAGAGACCGAGCTCCTCAGAAACACTGGCCAGGCCTTCACCTCCTCGAGTCCCAGAGCAGTACTGCAGGCTTACTCTGAATGCTACACTGCCACCTACTTAATCCCATTCAGTCTACACTACCTATTCCCATATTCCCTAACATATTCCCACTTTACAGATGAGGAATCTGAGCCCGGAAGAGATGATGTTACGTGTTTGTGGTTACACAGCTGGTAGCAGTGGAACTAGGATTCATACCTGCTTTTTCTGGCTCCAGAGTCCATGTCCTTAGATGCTACGTGTGTTGTTTCTGTGGAGAACTGATTTCCCCATCCCTGCCCTAGACTCTGGCAGTTCTGCATGCTTCTAGCCTTACGCCCTCCCATGTGGGCTCCTGCCCTGGGGGCCTAAGAGTGAGAAATCCACAAGGGAAAGGGGGATTGAAATCCTGGAACTCTATCTGGATTCCATCCCCAGACACCTGAAACCCAGGTGGCTGTCAGCTGACGGCTGCGGTGCTCTGCCAAAGCAATGGGCCGGCAGCCTGGGACGGGACCCGGGTCTGGTGGGGCGGGGTAAAGAAGTGGCTCCTGCTTGTCGCCTGCAGAGGATCTCCAGGATAAGGTGAGCCTCCGTCTCAGGTGAGCAGCAGGAGCCAGGGCGGGAGAAGGGCTGGTTTCCAGCCATGGCTTAAGGGTGGCCCAGCCCTTGGGAAGTCAGCTTAAGCAGAGATGCCTGTCCCCCGGCTAGGGTGGGGTCTCTGTCTCAGGAACCTCAGTCTCCAGGTTCAAGTTCAGCTTCATCCGTCACACACACCCCTCTCCAAAGGGCAGGGATGGGGGGACTGGAAACTTTGGGCATGTGCACGTATGTGGAACCGGAACTAGGACACCTGGGTCCCAGGAGGGGTGAGATAATGTGAAAACCCTTTGACCAGCACCTTCCCCTGGGGCCCTGGGCTTGGCTTCCAGTCTCTCCTCTTGACAGCCCCCCATTAATCCTGGATTACACTTAAACCTGTTTGGGTGGAAAGATGTCCTGGTTGTGCCTGCCCTTCTCTCTAGGCCCTACCTCCTGGTTTCCTCCACCAGTCTGCAGACAGACTTAATCCGCCTGGAGCCGAGGGGTGAAGGGTCCAGCCACAGAGGGCAGCCGGGGGCATCTCAGAAGAAGCCTAAGGCCGGCCCTGTCTTTTCAAGGATTGCTGGGCACAGGAGGGCTGGCCCGGCCTGGTTGGGACGGCCTGTGGGAGGCAGTGAGAGCCCTTGGCTCTCTAAGGATACACACCATCTTCCTCTTGTCGTTCTTCCTGCCTAGAGGACTTGGTGACCAGAGGGAAGTTTCCCAAGGGGACAAAGTAGGGGACGAGTCAGTTCCCACCTCTGCTAAACTTGTTGACACCACCTTATTTCTTGGAGGAGTCAGGATCGGACAAGGAGGCCAAGCCTGTGGGGCGCTACAGCCAATCTCTCCTGGGGGGAAGCTTCCCCGGACAAACAGAGTGACAGGGGTGCCTGGTGCCCCTGCACCCCACTCTGGATCTTTCCCCTCTCCCCTCCATGGCTTCACCCTGGGGAGACAGCCAGACCCCAGTCCAAGGCCTGCTTGGGGACACTAGCCCCTGGAGGTGGGCACCAGCTTCTGTTTGTCCAGCACCAATGACAGGCTGCTCATCACCTCCATACACATGCTGGTCCGTTTCCGAGCAGTTCAGCTGCTCCGGTTCTTTCTGGGACAGCTAGGAGCACCCTGCTCCTCACCGTGCCCTCGTCAGCCTGCCCTTTCCGCCTCCCCTCTGCACTGTTGCTTGTGCTGCCCTCCGAGAGCACGCACATTTTTCTCCATGACAGACCTTCAGGTATTTGGAAGCAGTAACCCTGTCTGCTCTGGGTGGGCACCCGGCCAGGCTAAACATTCCAGGTCCAGAGAGAGGTGCCGCTCGGACACTGGAGGAGGCCTTCCTTCCCTTGGCAAGTGCACTCCGGGATGCCACTTTTGGAGACAGGGTCAAGGCAGTGGCACCCTGGGAGGGGCTGCCTGAGGCTGGGTTTCCCTCTGACCTTTAGGCTGCTGTGGGGTGGGTGGCCTTGCTGCTGGGGCCAGGCTTTCGAGCAGTGGCCCTGGCCCCTGCCCTCAGATATTTCGAACTACTCCCCATTCTTCCCGGTGTCTTCTCCACGGAGAGAGGTCCCTGCAGGTCCCCCAGGCAGGTCACACTGCCCAGCCTCATCAGAGTGTCAGTGCTAATTTTAGTCAGAACAATCTACCTCAGGCTGCTGCCCTGTTTTGCAAATTGCTTCCCTTTCTCCAGGGAACTGAAGAAGACGTGAGGAAGACATGGTGTAGCCGGCTGGGGTGCCCACCCACTTCTAAATGAGCCCTTTCTCCTCTGTCCCCTCTGAGTTCTGGACTGACACTGATGTGCTGAGAGGATGGGGCGCCCTGGACCACTCAGACCTGCCGCACAATGACCTGGAGACTCCATCCTGACTTGCGGGGTGCCACAGCCCAGCAAGGAGGGCAACTGACCCAGGGCACTTGAGAGGAAGGGGTGAAGGGCTTAGGAGTCTGCAAATTAAAGGCCTGGGAGAGCAGATATCTTTCCACCTCCCTCTTTTTCCTCCTCTCTCCCCTCCAAGCCAGCACTAGGTCCCCCCACCCTCCAGCCCTTCTCTGTCATCCACCCCCGCATCATCCCTGCCTCCGAATTCCCTTCATCATCCTCTCTCCATCACTACCGACCCCCACCCCACATCCCGTTCCCTCGATTTCATCCTAACCTCACCCAGGGATCCAGCCACCAGGATCTGGTCACCCCTGGGGATAGGCCAGATTCGCCCTCCCACCCCGTCCTCTCCTGCTCAGCAGGAGTAGCGCGCCCCCGTCCTTGTGCTCGCCAGCGATAGGGCCCCAAGACACTCTCCCACCCCCTCGGCCCCCATCCCGCTGTGGTACACCCCCAGCCCCAGGCAGGCCACTGCAGTACTCACTCCCCACGCGTGGGCTCTGCCTCCCGTCCGGGTGCGGGTGGCCGCTGCTGCCTTTCGCCACTGGTGCCGAAATCCGCACCTGGTCCGCGGGCGCTGGAGGCCCTGCGCGCCAAGTGCCGGTGGCTCCTCGCTGCGCCTGGATGGGATCAGGTGGCGGCGTCGCTCCGCTCCCTTCTCCCCGCTCCGCCCGCCCCCTGCCCCCCGTAGCACACTGGAGGCAGGGCAGGGGCGGGGCTAGGCCGGGAGCAGGGGAGAAGGAGGGGAAAGAAAGCGGGAAGGGGAGGGGGATTCCCTGGCTTGCAACTACCAGGGAACACTCTACCCGCGGTGGCTTCTGAAGCAAGCATCTTCCTCCCGCAGCCTTGCACAGTCGGACGCTGATGTGGCCAGCTCCCTTCTCTCACTCAACAGAAGGGGAAACTGAGGCTGGGAAGGTGTCTGAATACTCTGGCATTGCTGGGTATTCGTGGGCCCCACTGGTCATCCTTGGGCTAGTGGAGCCTTTTTCCTGGGTGAGTTAGAGACATGGGTACACTTACAGGCACCCACATTCTCCATCCCTCCTCTCCTCCTCTGTCCATCTCCCTGGAGGGACACAGCCCCAGCCTTGTCTGGTCCCATCTGCCCTCATGCACCCTATTCCCTTCCAGCCTGTCCCCAACACCCTCCAAGGCCACCCCCTGCTGCTCACCTACTCTTCCTCACTAGGACTCCAGACCCACTCTAGTGACCAGAGCTTTGGTGAGACTGGAAGGGACCCTTGCCCAGGCACCGTGCACTAGGAATCAAGAGAACCCAAGTTCAATGCTGGTTCTGCTCTTAAGTCTCAGAGTCAAGAGGCAGCTCCCTGAGCCCTGTTGCTTCCAGCTCTAAAATGGGAAGCTGTTTCTGGAGCTGTTTTGCGACAGCAGAGGTGATACTAATGAAGGCTCCTTGTGAACTCCCGTCTTGGTTCTTAGCTCCTGTCACCTGGGAGCTGGGCAGCAGCACCTCCCAAAGCCATGCCAGACTCCAAGAGCCCCACATTTAGTGCTGTGGCACCCTGCTTTCTCCTTCACTCTGGGCCTGGTAAATCAAGGATCCTGGAGCTGGGGCAGCCACCCAAAGCTGGGACTGGAAGGGGCTGGATGCCGCCTTTTAGGCCCACAGGCAATAGGTAGGTATTTTGTAAGGGTCCTTGTTAAAGAGGGGAAGGGAATGGAGACTCTCTGTAGAAGGAAATGCTTTGGTCCCACTTTGGCCCCTAGGGCAGGTCATCTCTCTGCCTCTCGATCTTCCCCTCTGTGCAATGGGGAGGAGGGTACCCTGCCTGCCTCTCAGGGCTGTGGTGATAAAATGAGGCCCCACCCTTAGCCCTTAGTTTATTTTGCCTCAGAGACCCCTCCACTCCCCCAGCACCTACTTGTACCTTAGGGCCTCCAGCCTCAGGTGACCTGCCCTGCGCTATCCCAGGTACAGGAAGCAGAAGAGCCTTCCTTTGGGATAGAAAGGGTCTACCTGAGTGGGCTGACAAGCTGGAGGGAAGGCCACTGTTCTTTCTTCTGTGTTGTCCTTTCTGGGTTTGGCTGCCCCTCTGGGAGAGGCAGCAGGAGCCTGGGAGAGCGATGCTGATGGAAGAGGGGAGGGTCAAGGCTTGGGTAGGAGGAAGAGAACTTCCCTGGCAGTGCTAGGATGTGAGCCACCCTTTGCTGGCCCAGTCCTTTCTGCTCGAATACCTCACCTTCCCTAGATCTGGTGCCCTATTTTTTTTCCAAAATATTAAGGTGTACAAATATTTTTGGTTACATGGACTGCTTTTGTAATGCTTGAATCATGGCTATAGGTGTGCCCATCACCCAGATAGTGTTCATTGTACCCGTTAGGTAGGTTTTTGCCCCTCCTCCTCTCCCCTCTGCCCCATTCTTGTTTTGTTTTTTTTTTTTTTTTTGAGACAAGGTCTCATTCTAGCTCGGGCTAGAGTGCAGTGATGTCATCATAGCTGACTGCAACCTCAAATTCCTGGGCTCAAAGGAGCCTCCTGCCTCAGCCTCCTGAGTAGCTGGGACTACAGCATGTGCCACCATGCCTGGCTAATTTTCCTATTTTTTGTAGAGACAGGGTCTTGGTATGTTATCCAGGCTGGTCTCAAGTGATCCTCCAGCCTTGGTCTCCCATGATGCTGGGATTACAGGTGTGAGCCACTGCACCTAGCCTGATTCCCCATTCTTTTTTCCTTGCTCCCAGCTACTTCAGTTGGTGAAAAGAAGCTAGCTAGAGAAAAGATCTGAAGGGTGTGAGTGTGGTTGAGGTGGGGAGGCAAGGATCAACTGCAAAAGCCACCTCTGGCCCTAAAGGCCACAGGAAGCAGAGCAGGGAGTGGGAGGCAGAGTGGGCCCTGACAGTAGGCAGGCGGGGCTGAGCAAAGAAAAGGTCCAGATGTATTTTCGAGACTAAAAAAGAAAGAGGGGGGGACACAAATCCTGTCGCCATAAAGTTTCTTTATTTCAGTGATCATTTATTGGGCGCCTTTGGAACGCCAGGTGCTGCAAGACAGAGATCAAGTGCCTGTTCACGTTTTGCTGATGGAGGTAGGTGGAAAGGGCAAGATAGACCTAACGAATGGCGATTTGAATGTATTATGGGAGCTCCAAGGCAGGGAAGGAAAGCGGGAGAAGGCTTAGCGAAAGAGACCACATTTGAGCCGGCCTAGGCAGTGGAAAAAGGGGCTTTAGTGTCGCCCTTCCCCCTGGTCGGCAGCTGGAGCTCAGCCCGGGCGGGCCGCTCCTCTCGCAGCTCCGACCGCCTTTCAGCCCATTCATACATGCGTGGGCCGGGGTGCGCGGGAGGACAATCGCACACTGTTTTGCTACAGGCATCGGCTCCAACCTCCCGGCTGGCGTCCGCAACGCGCGGCGGCCGGGGGATGCGTCCCTCGGGACTCATAGGGCGTGCCAGGGCCCGGGCCTCCTTCGCCCGGCAGGGAGTCGCACCGGAAGGCCGAGCTTGCGCCCCGGCCAGTGAGCCGCCGAGAGCGCCCCCTCCGGCGGGACCAGCTTTCCCGGCCCTGCCGCCGCGCTCGGGTGCTGCAGCCTGGCGGTGGACCCGCAGGGGCTCCCGGAAGGGTACGTGAGCAGGCCGCCGAGAGGCCATCGGAGAAAGGGCGTCGGTGGCGAATCCCGTCTCCCCGCGGACGGCAGTGGGCCGGCCTCGGTGCGCACCGCCTTCCAACCATCGAGATGTCGCGGGGTACGCCGCCGCCGGAAGTTCCGGGAAGCGGGCCCGGAGGCTGGCCGGGGCTTCCGGGTGGGGCGCGCGCCTTCCTACGACTAAGATGGCGACCGAGCTGCCCGAGCCTCCCAAAGCCGAATTGCAGCTGCCGCCGCCGCCACCTCCTGGGCATTATGGCGCCTGGGCTGCCCAGGAGCTTCAGGCCAAGTTGGCAGAGATCGGAGCTCCGATCCAGGGTGAGGAGCACGGGAGGTCAGCAGGGGACTGCGGGGGCCTGCGGAGAAGCGGAGCCCGGTTACCCGGGAGACCCGGGGGCGGAGGCGGGCTGCTGGGCCCTGACCTGGCCAGTCCGGCCTGCCCGGTTGATCCTGAGCTTTGCTCCGCAGGGAGTCGCGAGGAGCTGGTGGAGCGGCTGCAGACCTACACTCGCCAGGTAGGCGTTGGCGGGACGTCAGCATAGACCGAGCTTCTGCGCTGGGCCTTCAGCACCCCTCACGCCTCTACTTTTGTTCTTCCCTCGGCACAGCAAGCAGAGGCTTGCCATTTTTTTCTTGTTCTTGCTTTTGCCAGCTTTATTGTAATCATTTCTATGCATCTGGGTTCTCTCCAGCGCTCAGTCCGAGACAGGCGCTGGCAAATTTTGCTGAATGAATGAGAGAGAATGTAATTTAGGGGAAGAGCTCCTTTTAGACTGACCTAGAGTCCTCTTTTCTCTTCTGCAGACTGGCATCGTGCTGAATCGGCCGGTTTTAAGAGGAGAAGATGGGGACAAAGCTGCTCCCCCTCCCATGTCAGCACAGGTAAGGAGGTTGTTCCGCTTTATAAGGCCCCTTCCGAGCCCCTCCTCTCACATGCAGTGTCCTTGGGATGTGTAATAACTAGCAGATGGGACAGGGAAGAACAGAATTGGAAGCTTTTCAGTTCTCTTTTTAGTGCTGATACTTGTCGTCTTCTCAGTGTCTGCTCCTCAAATTCTACTTGTCGTTTAAGATTCAGCTTGGATATCTGGAAGCCTGATTTGATCCTCTCTCACCTGAAAGCAATCACTTCTTTGCCCTCCCAAGGCACAGTTCCCATGTTATTCAGTGAGACATAGAGGGCTCCCTGATTTGATTTCATACTCCCTGAATTTAATAAGTCATTGGGGTTTGCATTTCCCCTGCACAGTGGTTTCTATATTTATGTAAGTCCTGTCACTTCCATATTTCTTCCGATTCAGGGTTTCATTCTTCTTTTCTAAAGCAGCGGCTCTGACCTGGGATCCATTGATCTCTGTGTGTGGGTTGGGGAGTTCCTAGATGGCCTTTAGAGGTGTCCCTGAGTCTCCTGGAATTGTATGCAAAATCTGTGTTCGTAATATTTTTATGGAGAGACAGTCAATAGCTTTCTTTGGCTGGTGCCCCAAAGGTAACATTCTCTTCTCTTATACTGCTATGGACTGTGTTCTTTCTTATGGAGCAAGAACTGTGTATCCTTTGACTTTGAATCCCAACACCTGGCTCATAGTAGTTCCCCAGCAAATGTTTGTAGAATGAATAGATAAGTGCTTCCTAGCTTATGGTCATATTTTCTCCACAGCTCTCTGGCATTCCCATGCCACCACCACCGATGGGACTCCCCCCTCTGCAACCTCCTCCGCCACCCCCACCACCTCCACCAGGCCTTGGCCTTGGCTTTCCTATGGCCCACCCCCCAAATTTGGGGCCCCCACCTCCCCTCCGTGTGGGTGACCCTGTGGCACTGTCAGAGGAGGAGCGGCTGAAGCTAGCACAACAGCAGGCGGCATTGCTGATGCAGCAAGAGGAGCGTGCCAAGCAGGTAGGGCAGGTAGAAACCTGGGCCTGGGCCTCATCATTAGGTCCCCAAAGGGGGAGTAGACCCTCAGAGAGAGCTGGATCCTGGGGCCACGTCTTCTGGGAAGGTCTGGACTAGAGACTAGAACATAGGCCTTTGGCTAGAAGAGGATCTCAAGAAGTGAGAGATGTGGCAGATTGGCCTAGTGGGGTATTGGCATTGGTATGCACTTGTTTTTTTGTGTTTTTGGTTTTTGTTTTTTAGCAGGGAGATCATTCACTGAAGGAACATGAGCTTTTGGAGCAGCAGAAGCGGGTAATGCCCCTCCCCCTAACCTTTGACCTCAACATCAAATCCGTTGACTATCTCTTACTATGCTTAGTGCTCAAAACGAGGTGCACCATTTATGTTTTCCTTGGAGGTTAACTCATCCCTCACTAAGTTTCAGTGTTTCTCAAAGAATTCCATTTTTCCCATGCAGAGATGGGAAACCTGCAGTCTTCTGATTTCAAGGTATTTCTTTTTTAAGCACCAAAGGAGGCAAGAGCTTCATCTTTCTCTGCTGCACCCCTTTTAATAAAAGGATTTATTCTGTAAAACTTGGATTCAGTCAAAAGGCTGCACTTAAGGATCTAGAAGGCCACATGTGGCCTTCAGGCTGCAGGTTCCCCACCCCGATTGGTGGACTGTGACCTATGGCCTGTTTTTGTATGGTCTGTGAACTAAAAATGGTTTTTATATTTTTAAAGGGTTATAAGAAAAAAAAATTCAAACCAAGAATATGTAACAATATGTAACAATCCATACAATAACCCATAAAGCCTAAAATATTTACTCTTTGGCCCATTACACAGAATGTTTGCTGACCCCCAACCTAGTCCCACGGGATGTCATTCTAGGTACCCTGAAGAGGTCTTGGCACTAATTTAGTCATTCGTATTGTTGTTAGACAAAATGTGAAGAGAATAAGTTTGAAAATGTTATATAAGGTGTTTGGCCCCAGAGGTGTGTTGTATCAGTTGTTACTCCGGAGTATTACAAAGTAAGCGTGAGAAGCAACAAATATGGAAACAGGTATAAAGTACTGTCTGCTCAGAATGGGCTGGATGTTGAGGGGTAGGTATAAGAAAAGAACTCAAAAGTTCCTTCTATATAATTTAATCTTCTGGGAAAGAAAGCTGTCATTGAAAAAGAGAAGGTAGTGTTTTCCTTGGCGTTAGTTCCAAGACTTTTCCATTGTGATGAGAGGTCTGCTCCATTCGACGCACAGCTTGGGAGTGTGGGGTGGAGGGGATGTCAGAACCCGAGTGGTTCCCGATTATTCTCCTTGGGCCGATTAACCCAGCCGAGAGAATGCATCTGCCAGCGGCTGCCTGCCAAACGCACGTTCAAGCTGTTTCCACTCCCACCTCCCTCCCCCAGGCAGCTGTGTTACTGGAGCAGGAACGGCAGCAGGAGATAGCCAAGATGGGCACCCCAGTCCCTCGGCCCCCGCAAGACATAGGCCAAATTGGTGTGCGCACTCCTCTGGGTCCTCGAGGTGAGTGAGGCCCTGGAATGGAAGGGAGGGGCAAGGAAGGAGATTTAAAAGTTTACAAAAAAATTTTTTTTTTTTTTTTTTTTTTGAGATATTGTCTCTCTCTGTTGCCCAAATTGGAGTGCAGTAGCATCATCATAGCTCACTGCAACCTCAAATTCCTGGGCTCAAGCAATCATCTGGCCTCAACCTCCCAAGTAGCTGGGACTACAGGCATGTGCCACCATGCCTGGCTAATTTTTTAATTTTTTTGCAGAGGCTGTGTTACCCACGCTGGTCTTGAACTCCTGGCCTCAAGTGATCCTCCCACCTTGGCCTCCCAAAGTGCTGGGATTACAGGCATGAGCCATGGCACCCAGCCAAAAAAAATTTTTTAAGTATCTATCATATTTTAAAAGGTGCACATGTTGTAAATGTACAGTTCAGTGAATTTTCACAAACTGAATAGAGTGTATAACCAGCACCTAGACCAAGACCCGGAACATTACCAGGACCCCAAAAGCCTCCCAGGTGCCCTACTCATCACCCCTTCCCCTGAAGGGTAACCGTCACCGTGACTTTCAGCAAAGGAGGTAGTTTTTTAGATAGGTGTTTTGTCCCTTCTGACATTGTATTTCTTTATCCCGTCTCTCAGTAGCTGCTCCAGTGGGCCCGGTGGGCCCCACTCCCACTGTTTTGCCCATGGGAGCCCCTGTTCCTCGGCCTCGTGGTCCCCCACCGCCCCCTGGAGATGAGAATAGAGAGGTGAGACTGATGATTTCTTCCTGGGACAGGAGAGTGGTGGTTCCGATTGGGGCTGTTTCTGGATTTTTAGAGAAGGATTCTATGTGAAGATGGGGGGAGGGGGGGCTTAAGTTCTTGGGGGAGGGGGAAGCCCTACTTAGTTAAAATGTATTTAGGGTAGGGCAGAGGGACTGGGGAGACGTTTCTGGGGCAGAATTCTGGGGTTCCCCCTGAGGGATGCCGGACCTCATTGAGTCCAGCCGACGTAGCCCCCTGTCTGCTGCTCCTCGCCTGGCCAGCAGCCTTTCTGGTAGCAGAGGGTGGACATCAGAGGGAAAGGGCACTGCGATTCCCCTCCTCTGACTGGACGGTCTCTGGCAGATGGACGACCCCTCTGTGGGCCCCAAGATCCCCCAGGCCCTGGAGAAGATCCTGCAGCTGAAGGAGAGCCGCCAGGAGGAGATGAACTCCCAGCAGGGTGAGTGCGGGGTGTCCTGAGGCTGCTGCAGCAGAGCCTGTAGACGCCGAGGCCGAGTCCTCCGCCTCCGCCCCTTCCCCGAGGAGGGTTTAGAGAGAGAATGGCTCTCGGGACAGGTAGGTTAACGTGGCCGACTATCAGGTCTGCGGCCCCGAGAAGAGACTCTGATCACCACCGTCCTTCCTTACAGAGGAAGAGGAAATGGAAACAGACGCTCGTTCATCCCTGGGCCAGTCAGCGTCAGAAACTGAGGAGGACACGGTGTCCGTATCCAAAAAAGAGGTATGGGCCGGAGCTTGGCTCTGAACACTGGCCGTCAGCGTTCAGTGAGTAGCAGCTGCTGTTCGTGCCGGTTCCTGTCCTGAGCGTCTTAAGATGTTTTTCATGTAATTGCCCTTTGGATTCTGAGTACTGTGCACACCTACATTTTACAGCTGAAAAAGCTGGGGTTCTGAGAGGCACACAGCTTGAGAGGGGCAGAACTCTGGAGACTGCCTCCTGGGGAAGAGGCTGCGCCTTGAACTGTTGGGGTCGGGAGGCAGGCACAGTGCTCAGATTCTCCCACCCAGCTGGTTTGTCTTGTCTCGACAGAAAAACCGGAAGCGTCGGAACCGAAAGAAGAAGAAAAAGCCCCAGCGGGTGCGGGGAGTGTCATCTGAGAGCTCTGGGGACCGAGAGAAAGACTCGGCCCGGTCCCGGGGCTCTGACTCCCCGGCTGCCGATGTAGAGATCGAGTATGTGACTGAAGAACCTGAGATCTATGAGCCCAACTTCATCTTCTTCAAGAGAATCTTCGAGGCTTTCAAGGTGCGAGGAGCAGCGCTCTGAGGGGCAGAGCTCAGCAGGGGACGGGCTGAGGGAGGAGGCGTCTTTCACGGTTGGGGCTCCCATGCGTCTCCCTCCTCAGCTCACCGACGACGTGAAGAAGGAGAAAGAGAAGGAGCCAGAGAAACTTGACAAACTGGAGAATTCTGCAGCCCCCAAGAAGAAGGGCTTTGAGGAGGAGCACAAGGACAGTGACGATGACAGCAGTGACGACGAACAGGTCAGGCCCGGCCCTCGCGGTGAGGAGCAGGCTCTGGGCACTGGTGGCTAAGATACATCCTGAGAGGGACCGTGGCAAAGTCTTGTGGGGCTTTGGTGGCTTAAGTTTCGGGGTGGTCAGGGCAGTTTGATTCACACCTAAGAGTCTTGTTCAAAAGAGGTGATCGTTCTGTTCTAGGAAAAGAAGCCAGAAGCCCCCAAGCTGTCCAAGAAGAAGATGCGCCGAATGAATCGCTTCACAGTGGCTGAACTCAAGCAGGTGAGGCCTGACACCCTCCAGCAGGCCCTCGATGGAGCCTGGCCAGGAGACCGCGTGAGGAGTCCCCAGAACCCCACAGTGGCTTTGCTTTGGGAGGTGTCGAGGGGTCTTTGAGCGGCTTGGGTGATTGGGGTGTGGGTTTCTTGAGGAAGAGAAGGAGAGCTTTAGACCTGAGAGGTTGGGGCTTTCTAGAGACGTGTTGCTGTGTGTTTTCCAGCTGGTGGCTCGGCCTGACGTCGTGGAGATGCACGACGTGACGGCACAGGACCCTAAGCTCTTGGTTCACCTCAAGGCCACTCGGAACTCCGTGCCTGTGCCACGCCACTGGTGTTTCAAGCGCAAGTACCTGCAGGGTAAACGGGGCATTGAGAAGCCCCCCTTCGAGCTGCCTGACTTCATCAAACGCACAGGCATCCAGGAGATGCGGGAGGCCCTGCAGGAAAAGGTAGGGCCTGGCTGGGGCTCAGACCTGCCCTTGGGGACCCCCACCGTTCACAGCAGCCTGCTTCAGAATTGGAACCTGGTTCCCAAAACCCACCTACTTTTACTTGTCTCATTATCCTTTGTTTTCCTCCCCTCTCTTCCTCCCCTGCTTCACTCTGCCAGCTCACCTGGTGACTCCTTTCCCTGATGTACTTCGTGGCTAGAGATTCAGAGTGGTTGCGTAACTGCTTAAATGTAAAGGTTTTAATTAGATACTCTGAATAATAATACTTGCCTGTAGTGCAGAAATTTGGGAGTTACAGAAGAACACAGGAAGTCTCTGCCTTCCAGTTAGACTCTAGTCAGCCAGTCCTCTCCAGAGACAACTGATGAGATCCATCTCTGGATGAGATGGTTTAAAAAATAGTTGTTGACATACACAGCCGAGGCTGATTTTATCACATCTGTCCTGTTCAGCATGGATCATGTAATTCTAGGGGGTTTGAGCAGGAGGATTTTGATGACTTTCAGAGTGAGAGAATTGAGGTTTCCCTTGATCTCTTTTGGGAGTTGGGAGCCAGATTTCTCTAATGAGGTGAACTTGGCGAGTACCCGTTAGTTAAGGCATGTCTCTTGCCATTCTCCGCAGGAAGAGCAGAAGACCATGAAGTCAAAAATGCGAGAGAAGGTTCGGCCCAAGATGGGCAAAATTGACATTGACTACCAGAAACTGCACGACGCCTTCTTCAAGTGGCAGACCAAGCCAAAGCTGACCATCCACGGGGACCTGTACTATGAGGTTCGGGAGGGGCCCAGGGGCCTGCGGGCCGTGGCGTCGTGACAATCTACCCTTGGTCAGAAGGGCTTTTGAAGCTGGTACAGCAGCTCCTCTGCCTTAGAATTGCCCGTAACTACCCTCGGAGGAGGTGGAATTTGCAATTTTAAAGTGAAGTCTTTTGTGGAAGAGTGATGTAGACCATGTCTTTGAAATGATGGTACTTTGTGGTGAGTGGATGAGGGACGAGGGGCCAAGTGGCAGGTGCTTTTAGGACACATTTAATATTGGGGGTGGGAGAAAAGTTCTTATTTTTTTCTGATCCTTGAAATATTAATCACCATGATGTCATGGAATTTTTGGGGTGCAAGGATCTTGGAGACCATCCTACCGAAGGCCCTCACTTTACAGGTGAGAAAGCCAGTCGTAGCGGGCCATGTTCTCATGGTGGGTCAGTGACAACACTGGGGGTCTGGCCTTTCCCCTCGGCGCTAGCCTGTATTCCTCCGCCCAGGTTGCCCCGGAAAAGAGTCATGAGCCCCGGAATGGGAGCCAGGCAGCGCAGAGGGACTGTCCTCGCTCTCATGTGCTCTTGCCACGGAGCTCCCAGCGTGTGCCTGGCGTCCACAACACAGCTTGCTCTGCCTTTTCCTCAGGGGAAGGAGTTTGAGACGCGACTGAAGGAGAAGAAGCCCGGAGATCTGTCTGATGAGCTAAGGATTTCCTTGGGGATGCCAGTAGGACCAGTGAGTGTCAGTCAGCTGGCTGGGGAAGCAGGGAAGAGGGTGGCAGTTGGGGCGGAAAGGAGAGCCGGGGATAGGGTTAGGCAGATGGTATCCTGTCCCGTTTCTCCTGCAGAATGCCCACAAGGTCCCTCCTCCGTGGCTGATTGCCATGCAGCGATACGGGCCACCCCCGTCCTACCCCAACCTGAAAATCCCTGGCCTGAACTCGCCCATCCCGGAGGTGAGCATCGTCCTTCCCTTTGTTCTCGGCTGCCTCTGCTTTGTAACTGGAAGATGATTTTATTTATTTTTCAAATTTTTAATTGATATAATATTTGTATATTATGTCTCTTTTAAAAAAACAGTAATGGTTTTTGTTTTTTAAAAAAGTGGCATGGTCATGATAAAGTATTCAATCAGAATTGAGAGGTACAAAGAGGAAAACAAATCACCCATAGTTTCACCACTCAGAAATAGCAAAATTTAACATTTGGTAGATATGTTTTCAAACGTCTCTGGTAGATACATGGACAGACAAATAATTTTCTCTCAGTGGCATCAAATTTATTTTTAAATGAAAAGCATTCAGTTAAAAAAAATTAACAGACAATAAAATCATTAAAGTGAAAAAGTAGTATTGTTAAACTTCAGGTAAAAATTTCTGCCCTTTAAGAGAAATAGATTCTATACCAGCCAGCTTTCCAAAGTTAGGAAAAATCCGTAAGAAATTGGAGTCATGTTTTTAAAGTACATGTTTTAGTTTCAGACAGCATAGACTGTACCATGAAAAATGAGGTTATTAGCATACTTCTGCCTCCTGTCTCCCCATCCTGTTGCCTCCAGATTTTATTTGCTTATTGATTTTGCTTTCTAACATTTAATTCTATTCTGTAATCCTAATTTCCAGAGTTCCCAAGTGTGTGTTCTGTACTTTGGAGTGTGACTTTTCTGTAGGGCTTCAGTGTTTCTTTTGGAGCCTAAGAGTGGAACCAGTTCATGCTCCTTCTCTTGCAGAGCTGTTCCTTTGGGTACCACGCTGGCGGCTGGGGCAAACCCCCAGTAGATGAGACTGGGAAACCACTCTATGGGGACGTGTTTGGAACCAATGCTGCTGAATTTCAGGTATGGGGTGTGGACTGGCGAGCTTGATTTTACTTAATGTCATGAAGGTTAGAGGTAGTTGGTTTATAACTTCATTATCAGGGAGCTGGGTGTTCTGAGATTTCAAAGTCTGAAAACAGATGTACATTCTCCTGAGATATTAATGCAGGCTTCTCACTAGACTACGAGCTCTAGGTAAGTAGGGCTTATTGTCTGTGTTTACTCTTACATCCCTTCAGCTTACAAGTCTGCACATAACAGGTGCTTAATAAACATTCGTTGGATGAATGAGTGATCTCTTTCAGACCAAGACAGAGGAAGAGGAGATTGATCGGACCCCTTGGGGGGAACTGGAGCCCTCTGATGAAGAGTCTTCAGAAGAAGAGGAAGAGGAGGAAAGTGATGAAGACAAACCAGATGAGACAGGCTTTATTACCCCTGCAGACAGGTGGGGGAAACGGAGTCTGCCTCTCTGAAGTGGCCTATCTTTGGGGGCTTTCTCTGTACTCCAGCGCTTGTTCCTCTCTTTACAGTGGCCTCATCACTCCTGGAGGGTTCTCATCGGTCCCCGCTGGAATGGAGACCCCTGAACTCATTGAGCTGAGAAAGAAGAAGATTGAGGAGGCAATGGATGGGTGAGAAAACCAGGCAGGCTGAGAGGGGAGGACTTTTACTTCCCTTCAGCCTCTAGGTTGGCTGGCTTACATTCGTTCCTTTTTTCTCCTTCTTTAACAATTATTAAACACCAGCTCTATGCCAGACAGTACTCTAGGCAATGGGGAGTCAGCCGGGGAAAAGACAGTTGAGGCAAACAGGTAATCAGAGAACCAGGGCATCCGGTGTGGAGGGGACGGTGAAGCGGAGGCAGCCGGGCAGTGGGCTGTAGAGAGAGCTGGTGGTGGGAAGGCCGCGTTGAGGAGGCGGCGTTCTTCCAGCTCAGACCTGAATGTTAGGAAAGAGCCAGCCACAGGGTGACCTGGGGGTAGGCGCGGCAGTAAGCGTGAGCCGTGGCAGAGGCGCTCAGACAGGCCCGGCTTTGCGTAGTCGTGCATTTTGAAGCTCTATTTTTAGGTACATTAACATGCAGGATTGTTAAGTCTTCTTCATGAATTAATCCTTTTATCATGAAATGACCTCTTTATCCATTCTGTTCTTTGTTCCCTTTTTCCTGGCTTTTTTTTTTTTTTTTACCTTTTGAATTAACTGAACATGTCTTTATGATTCCATTTTATCTTCCTTGTCAGCTTATTAACTGTAAGTCCTTGTTATTTTAGTGGTTGCTTTAGGGTTTATATATGCATTTTTATCATGATCTAACTTCCTGTGATACTAAACCACTTCTGGATCGTATTAAGAGTCTTACAAGAGCATACTTCATTTCTTTCCTCCCACCTTTGCACAATTGTCGTCAGATATTTTACTTTTGTATGTGTTACAAATTCTATACTATGTGGTTATTTTTGTTTAACTGGCCATTTATCTTTAGAGAGATTTAAATGAGAATCATGTGAACCCATGTAGTTATCATTTTTCATTCTTTCATTTCTTTTTTTTTTTTTTTGAGACAGAGTCTCACTGTGTTGCCCGGGCTAGAGTGCCATGGTGTCATCCTAGCTCACAGCAACCTCAGACTCCTGGGCTCAAGCGATCCTCCTGCCTCAGCCTCCCGAGTAGCTGGGACTACAGGCATGCGCCACCATGCCCGGCTAATTTTTTCTATATATTTTTAGTTGTCCAATTAATTTCCTTCTAATTTTAGTAGAGACGGGGTCTCGCTCTTGCTCAGGCTGGTCTCAAACTCCTGAGCTCAAACAATCCGCCCGCCTCGGCCTCCCAGAGAGCTAGGATTACAGGCGTGAGCCACCGCGCCGGGCCCCTTTTTTTTTTTGATTTGAATAGATTTAGGGGGTACAAATAGTTTTTCGTTATATGGGTGAATTGTATAGTGGTGATGTCTGGGCTTTCTTAACATACCCATCAGATGAATAGTGTGAATTGTACCCAATAGGGAATTGTTCATCCCACACCCCCCTCCTAACCCGCCCCTACTCTGTATGATCATGCATACCCATTGCTTAGATTTCCCATTTGTAAGTGAGGACATGCAGTATTTGGACTTTTGTTCCTGGATTAATTCACTTAGAATAATGGTCTCTAGTTCCATCCAAGTTCTGCAAAAAACATTATTTCATCCTTTTGATGGCTGAGTAGTATTCCATGGCATATATATGCCACATTTTCTTTATCCACTCATCAGTTGGTAGACATCAGTGGGTTCCGTATCTTTGCAATTGTGAATTGTGCTGCAATAAACATATGAGTGCAGGTGTCTTTTTGATATAATGACTTCTTTTCCTTCGGGTAGATACCTAGTAGTGAGATTGCTGGATCAAATGGGAGGTCTATTTTTAGTTCTTTGAGAAATCTCCATATTATTTTCCATAGAGGTTGTACTAATTTACATCCCCACCAATAGTGTATAAGCATTCTCTTTCCACTGCATCTATGTTTTTTGGCTTTTTTAATAATGGCCATTCTGATAAGGGTAAGTTGGTATCTCATTGTGGTTTTAATTTGGATTTCCCTAATGATAAATGATGCAGAACATTTTTTTGTATGTTGGCCTTTTGTTTCTCTTCTTTTGAAAAACGTCGATTCACATATTTTGCCCAGTTTTTAATGGGATTATTTTTTTTTCTGATTTGCTTGACCAAGTATGTAGAAGTTTTCCCCCACCCACCAAGCAAGCAATTAATTCTGCCACAGACACCAACTGGGTGTCTGTCCTCCAATTCAATTCTGACATTATCCACCTGGAGACAGCATCAGATCCCACAGGTTGAACGCTCAGTCCCACAGGACTGCCCACGCCACGTCTCCCCCCACCGCCACCAGACACCGGTTGCAAGTCTGGGCCTCCAGAACTTCTAACCCACCTGTTTCAGGTTGGGGTTCCCACAATCCCTTCTTTGAGTTTGATTCATTTGCTAGAGAGGTTCACAGAACTCAGGGAACAACGTTTCCAGGGTTCTTCTAAAGGAGATTACAAAGGCCACAGATGAAGAGATGCACAGGGTGAGGTAGAGGGGTGGTTGTCGGTGGGCAGTGGGTCTCCCATCCGCTCCCCAGGTGCACTACCCTCTAGGAACCTCCAGGTGTTCAGCTGTCCTCTTGGGGTTTTTTTGAGACAGAATCTCCCTATGTTGCCCTGGCTAGAGTGAGTGCCGTGGCGTCAGCCTCGCTCACAGCAACCTCAAACTCCTGGGCTCAAGCGATCCTCCTGCCTCAGCCTCCCAAATAGCTGGGACTACAGGCATGTGCCACCATGCCCGGCTAATTTTTTTCTATATATATTTTTAGCTGTCCAATTAATTTCTTTCTATTTTTGGTAGAGACGGGGTCTCGCTCTTAGGCTGGTCTGGAACTCCTGAGCTCAGAACGATCTGCCCACCTCGGCCTCTCAGAGTGCTAGGATTACAGGCGTGAGCCACCGCGCCCGGCCTAGCACAGTGTCTTTATCCTTTCCTCTGCGTTCTTTTCGCCAGTCCTGCAGCGGTTGTGGGGCACCCAGGATGTGTCCCAGGACATCCAGGAGATGAAAGATGAGAGTACCAGGATGGCACAAGAAAAGCGAGTCACTGTGCTGGAGCTCTTTCGAGCACCCAGCTACCGACAGCCCATTGTCATTTCCATCGTGCTCCAGCTCTCTCAGCAGCTCTCCGGAATCAACGCTGTGAGTACCTACTTTCGGGTCAAAGGCCTCCTACAGTATCTCACTTAAAGCATTCACCGGGGGTCAGTGGCATTAGTCATGGCTCGCCCTCTTACGTAGAGAGGCCGAAGTCCCTCACAGTGCTTGCCACAGAGCAGCCACTCGGACAATGTAGATTATCCAGGTTTTGATTGGGTTTTGTATTTTATTTCTTAAAATTATATCTATAGTATATATTTCACATGTGTAAAATGAGAAAGTACATAAAATGAAAAATTTAAGTCACCCTTAGTCTTGGAACTTACGGTTAACATTTGTCCTCTTATTTTTATTATTCCCTTTTTTTTTTTTTGACCACTCACTTTATTTCCAGTCCTGTTTAACTCTGATCTTACCTTACATGGCTGTCATCAGTGGTAATGTAGGCCATACAACCTAAGTATTCCTAGATTTTACATGCCTTGACTTTTTACCAGGACTTTACAGTCTAAAATCAGTGTAAGACCCTGGGGTACAAATAGGAAACCTCTGGAGGCACACTGGCAACTCGAAGAGCACCCTCGCCCCACTCTAAATGCTGCTGCATCCCCCTGAGGGTTTTCCACCAGTCTTCGATCAATGTGATTGAATCATTTTGTGAAACACGCTTGATGCTCAAAATAATAAGTTTGGTTCTGGGCCTTTTCTCTTGCCCGACACACCAGGATATTTGTATTTCAGTAGCAGTGCCTCTCATGAGGGGTTAGAGGCTGCTTGGGTGCAGCGGCACACCCCTGTAGTCCCAGCTACTCAGGGGACTGAGGTGGGAGTATCGCTTGAGGCCAGGAGTTCGAGTGTGGCCTGGGCAATGTAGTGAGACCCTGTCTCTTAAAAAAAAAAAAAAAAAAGAACCTAAGCAGAAAGATACAGTAGTTGAGAAAGCCTCCTAGGTGATTGTGATGGATCCCAGTCTCAGATTTCCTCATTTGACAATGATAGTGTAGGCCGTATGTTACGTTACTGGAAAAAATATGCTCCCAAGACTTGCCAGAGGAGCAGGGCTGGGATTGCTGTGAGGCAGGTGAGGCACCCAGGGGCAAGTGCAGCTCTGAGGAGCCCTGAGAACACACCTGAGGCACCTCCCTGGCCGCTTCACCCAAACCCTGGCCTTGCAAAACAGATCAGAAAAAGGTCATGGAAAAGCACCAGTGACAGATGATCACTCTGCAGGACAGACTCTGCCCACTTCAGGAAATGGTGTGTAAAGTCATTGTTGACTAAGATGGCTCCCAACTTAGTCAACGAGCAGATTTTGCTCTGGGCATAACCTCACCCAGAGCTGGCTACACCACAGTTATGGGGGACCGGATTCTTGAATCAGCTGAATCAAGAATCTCTCCTATGAGGAGCCTAGAAATTATGCGTAAAAAAATAAATGTGATGCACAGCAGGCTTGGAAATCACTTTTCCAACCTACTTTTGAACAGTGTTTTCTAATTTCCCTTAAAGGCAGATGGCTAAGCAGTTGGATAGTGTTTAGCTAGCAGAGTAAATTGCTTTTAGGTGAGACGATGTAGGGGTTAGCTTGCCTAGCTTGATGGCACTAGATAGAAAGGTAATTTTACTGTAAGAAGTTTGCCTGAGAAGTGAACGTACACATTATGTTTTTGATGTGTAGACATTTTGATGCGGAAGAGAATTGGCATAACTGTCCATGGCTGATTTTAACTCTTCAAATGTCTTTCCCCACAAGCTTGATGTCATCATAAAATATTATTGGGATTTTCTTTTTTTAGCAGTCTTAATTCGCTCCAGAACATCAGTTTTTGCGAACTGAGGATGGCACTACAGATCTGTTTCAAAAGCACAACTCTAATCTTATTTCAGAAAATATCAATATACAGAGTGTTCATCTCAGGCATTAGGGATTTGAAGAGTTGTTTCTTGAGAAGGTAAATCCCAACGTGGAGGTATATATTCATCAAAAAGACTGAATAATGTTGCTGTGGAGGCAGATGCTGTGGGTGAAATAAACCGAACCTGGCCGATCTAGATAATGTTCTCTTGTTATCTTGAGGTCTTAGTACGATTTTGTTTTTTATGAGACAGTCTCCAGGCTGGAGTGCAGTGGCACAATAATAGCTCACTGCAGCCTCAAACTCATGGGCTCAAGCAATCCTCCCTCCTTAACCTCCCAAGTAGCTGAGACTACAGGCGTGTATCACCATACCTGGCTAATTTTTTACTTTTTGTAGAGACAGGGTCTCTATGTTGCCCAGGCTGGTCTCAAACTCCTGACCTCAAGCCATCTCCTGAGAAAGTGCTGGGAGTATAGGCATGAGCCACCACACCCAACCTAAATCCAATATTTTGATATCTCTTTAACAGATGGACACTACAAAAAAAACTTTTTTCCTTGGGGCCACGGTGTTTTATTACAAAAATAGTATAAAAACTTTGAAAGCAAAACAATCCTGTCTAATTTAATGAAAAAATTTTTATTGTTTTCTCCGTGTGAGTTGTATGCAATTTAAAGATCTCATGGCTCCCAAGGTGAAGAGATGTGTGAGTTATATATATGCTTCATGAGGCCCCGTGCTCAAAACTAGCATGAGTTAAATACAACTCACATGGCAGATAATGTGTTAATTATGGTAGTTATAGCAACCCTACATTTTAGCATAATGTCCAGTAAATAATGAAAATAGTATATATTAAATAGTAGTTTATTTAATAGTAATATATTAAATAAAAATAGTAATTATTATTCCCTTGGAAAGGGCCTAGAGCTAGGAAATGCAGCCCAAGCTCTGCTTATTAAATAAGCAGGCTAAGGTTATTCAGTTTGTTCACTGTCAAGTTGAGACATCGTTGTGCCCATCTGTGCTTTGAGAGTTTGGGGAAGAGTCCATTGAAAAAGCACTTAATAAGCACTAGAACCTTTATAAATATGAGTGAAGTGAACGTAAGTAAGACTAAATGGAGCAGTGGGAATAAGCATAGTTAAAGGAAAAAAGTGGAAGTGAGAAGCTAGAATTGAGAAGAATGGAGACAGGTACAGAAGGTAATTCATTTGCAGAAAGGATATTATGATAGAACAAAAACCCTGGAAAAAGGACGACTTACCTGCTGGGACTTCTAAGTTTATTTTTTGCAGTTCAGTTTAACTGGTATGCACAGTTGTGTCAAAGTTGTGTCTTTTGTTTTCTGTCAGGTGTTCTACTACTCAACGGGAATCTTCAAGGATGCGGGTGTTGGGGAGCCAATCTATGCCACCATCGGTGCGGGTGTGGTTAACACTATCTTCACTGTAGTTTCTGTAAGTTGAGTGGTTTGATGATTTGGGGGGGCGGTGGGCAGGAAAGAATTCTTGCTACAGGTGTTCAAAGATGGATTGCATGTCCTTCAGCCTCCCTATCATCCATCATCTAGGAACGTTTTTTATTATTTAATTCCTCTTTGGGAAAAAGATACTTTGAATGGTGGGTGTAAGTCTTCACTCTTCAAGCAAATATGGAATGGATGGGAAGGGGGGAAGTATAGAAGAGATTATAACAGGATGCTTTAAACTTCAAAATAGGCTGGGCGATGTGGCTCATGCCTGTAATCCTAGCACTCTGCGGGGGCCGAGGCAGGAGCATTGCTTGAGCTCAGGACTTCGAGACCAGCCTGAGACCAGCCTAAGCAAGAGCGAGAACCCCGTCTCTGTTAAAAATAGAAAAATTAGCTGGTTGTCATGGCGCAGGCCTGTAGTCCCAGCTACGTGGGAGGCTGAGGCAGGTGGTTTGCTTGAGCCCAGGAATTAGAGATTGCAATGAGCTATGATGATACCACTGCAGTGTAGCCCGGGCAAGAGAATAAGACCTTGTCTCAAAAAAAAAAAAAAAAAAAATTAAAAAAATAAACTTTGAATTGGTAAAGAAGGAGGTGTGACTATAACAAGTACCCTGCTATGGGTGAGGCACATTTCAGGTACCCTATACAGTATTTTCATGGAAGGGAAAACAGAAGTTTCATGTTATATTATTATTCTTTTAGCTGTTTCTGGTGGAGAGGGCAGGAAGAAGGACTCTACATATGATAGGCCTTGGCGGGATGGCTTTCTGCTCCGTCCTCATGACTGTTTCTTTGTTATTAAAGGTGAGTGCTCTTTGAGTGAAGAAAAAGGAGGGAAGGAGGAAAAGAGAGAAGTTACAGTTGACTTTCTGTGACAGGGGATGGGTTGTTGAGTTTGGAGATCATCAGTACAGTCAAACTTGAGAGAAGCAAGATGCCCAGAGCTTTTAAGAAAGATTTATTGTCAGAGATAAACTATTACAATCCTTACATTCACATAGCATTATAGCTTGTAAAATAAATTAGCTAATTCTAAAAATAATGTTAAGGTAATCCCATTTCATAGATGATGAAGTGGTCTCAGTGCAAAATGACATATGTGAGATGACATAGCTGGAATTTAAAAGCCCGAGGTCTTTAATCCAAGGCCAGTACCTGCTTGGTACCACGGGGCAGAAGATACTCGCTGTTTCGTCAGCACTCTTCCCTGGTCATGCTCTCCTTAATACTAACTTTCCTCTATTCCTTCCCCTTGCAGGATACGTATGGGTGGATGAGCTTTGTCTGCATTGGGGCCATCTTGGTCTTTGTGGCCTTCTTTGAAATTGGCCCAGGCCCTATCCCCTGGTTTATTGTGGCGGAACTCTTCAGCCAGGGACCCCGCCCAGCTGCAATGGCAGTGGCTGGTTGTTCCAACTGGACCTCCAACTTTTTAGTTGGATTGCTCTTCCCCTCTGCTGCAGTAAGTAAACTCAGCTTATCTTAAAACCACCCCACTTAAGCTAGCATGTTTAAAATACACCTTAATGGGAGGCTAAGGCAGAAGGATCACTTGAGCCCAGGAGTGTGAGGTTGCTGTGAGCTAGGCTGATGGCACGGCACTCTAGCCCAGACAACAGAGCAAGACTCTGTCTCAAAAAAAAAAAAAAAATACACCTTAATAATACAGTAGTCCCTCCTCATCCACAGATGCAGTTACCTATGGTCCAAAACATTAAATGGAAAATTCCAGAATTAAACAATTCATAAGTTTTAAATTTTGCGCTGTTGTCAGTAGCCTGATGAGATCTCCTCCATCCAGCCGGAGACTTGAATCACCCCTTGTCCGGAGGATCCGCGCTGTCTGCATTCCCCGCCTGTTAGTCACTTCAGTAGCCGTCTCAGTCCTGAGACCATCTGTCACGCTATTACAGTGTTTGTGTTCAAGTCACCCTTACTTTACTTCATGATTGGCCCCAAAGTGCAAGAGTAGTGATGTTGGCAATTCAGATATGCCAAAGAGAAGCCGTGAAGGGCTTCCTTTAGGTGAAAAGATGAAAGCTCTCCACTTAATTTGAAAGAAAAAAATCGTAGCTGAGGTCCCTAAGATCTATGGGAAGAACTAATCACCTGTCCATAAAATTACGAAGAAGAAGAAAAAAATTTGCGCCAGTTTTGCTGTCACACCTCAAACTGCAAAAGTTATGGCCACGGTGTATGGTAGGTGCTTGGTTAAGGTGGAAAAGGCATTAAATGTGTGTGGAAGACATGCACAGAAACATACTCTAATTGACAACGACAGGGTTTGGTGCTACCCACAGTTTCAGGCATCCACTGGGAGTTTCGGAACGTATCCCCCATGGATAAGGGAGATCCAGTCCATGGGGGATGTCTGAAGCCTTGGATAGTATCAAACCCTGCATACACTGTACTGTTCTTTCTTGTATATACATACCTATGATAAAGTTTAATTTATGAATTGGGCACAGTAAGAGATTAAAATAGAACAGTTATAACAATATACTGTAATAAAGTTATGTGGATGTTGTGTCTTTCTCTCCTGCTCAGAATATCTTATTGTACTATATTCATCCTTCTTTTTCTTGTGAACTGTCCATCTGCCAACCAGGAGGGCTATAATTGACTAGCAGGTGGGTAGCATATACAGCACGGATACTCTGAACAAAGGGAGAATGCATGTCCCAGGCGAGATGGTACAAGATTTCATTACACTACTCAGAATGACATGCAATTTAAAACTTATGAATTGTTTATTTCTGGAATTTTCCATTTCATATTTTTGGACCACAGGTACCTGAAACTACAGACTGTGAAACCACAGAGAAGGGGGGAACTACTGTAATCACTGACGCCGTGAAGGATTGGGTATCGAGGGCTTTAAACCAGATTCTCTCATTTTCAATGACAAGGTTCATCAATTACCAGATTTTTATATCAACCTTCCTTTTTTCTATCCTTTCACTAGTTCTATTTAGGAGCCTACGTTTTCATTGTCTTCACCGGCTTCCTCATTACCTTCTTGATGTTCACCTTCTTCAAAGTCCCTGAGACCCGTGGCAGGACTTTTGAGGATATTACGCGGGCCTTTGAAGGGCAGGCTGCGGAAAGAGCTGGGAAAGCCTCCAACATGGAAATGAATAGCATCCAGCCTTTTAAGGAGACCACCACCCATGTCTAAGCCATGCCTCCTTCCACCTCCCTCCCAACACGGAAAAGCAACCTCTCCCTCACGGAGGGAGAGACCTCATCAGGATGAACCCAGGACTGCTTCTGACTGCTGCTACTTGACTCCTTTCCCATCCCGCACACTCCGTGAGCACTCAGATGAACACTCCATGAGCACTCCAAATGCTGGGGTTAGTTGGATTCTCAATGGCTTTTTAAATGTTTCATTTCTTGGACTTTCTCTTCTGTTTAGGAGAGACCAAGTGAACCTACCTTCATTTCAGGAGGCATTGGCCGCTTGGCATATGACAACTTTGCCAGCTCTTCCTCCCTTAGGTTCTCATATTGCCCCCAAGGGCTTGTAGGGGAGGAAGAGTAAGGTGCGATTCCCCCAACCTCAGACTTACCAGGAAGCAGATGTACGTAAGAGTGTGGAAGGCAGAGGGGGATCAAATAAGAGCACCTTCCTCACTTCTGTACAGCTCTGCACAGCAAGTTAACTTGAGTTTTATTTATTTTACCTTCTGGTTTTATTGCATAAATATTTATTTTTTTAAGTGTAAAGTAATTTTACCAAATAATGAAAACATAAGGAAATTGAGGTTAGAGGGAGGTGTTTAAAGAGAGGTTATAGAGATTTGATGCTAGAGAGGTTAAGGTGCAATAAGAAGGGAAGAATTTAGGGAAAAATGTAGCTCGATATTCGGGGTATGTGATGCGGTGCCTGAGGTTTTTATGTTGCCCCTTAACAGTTTCTGTCCTTCAAGTGGAAACTCTTTCAGTTTAATTTCTCAGAAAAGTCATGTGCCTGCGTTAAAAAAGCTACTGATTTCCTTTGGAATTTTTTTCTTTAAGATTATAGTTTATATGTAGTATTACTTGAAATGTGGGATTAACTAAAATGGGCATTGTCGTTACTGGTGGTTGATGAGTTCTAATTTTGGATGGAGTCCAGAAAAGGGAAAAGTTGTTTCTAGAAAGCCTCTTCCCCCACACTGGACCAAACAACTCCTTCCCCTTGTTGTAGGCTCATATTTAAGTAATCCCCACCACCCATCTGGTGGGAGAGCCCTTCAAATGGGAAACCTAAAATAACTGGTTCTTGGTAGAGGTTCAGTATTTCTCCATTTTGTTCGTTAGAGATTTTAGGTGTTAGTTTGTGTTTTGTTTTAATCTGTAGTTTAAAAGGAATTCAGAGGTGAATGTGGTAGCTAACTTAGAATTTGTAACCTCGGCTCTGGGAGAGGATTTTTCCTGAACGATCATTATCTAGTTTGAGTATGTTTTTGCTTTAGGGTTATGGCGCGCTTGTCTGTCTGTTACCGTGCTACCGTGGTACTGTGTCAGGTGCCCTTTGGGAACTTGAATCTTTCCAGTAGAACACAGCTGAAATAGTACGAGTCAATGTGCAGTGTAGCCCATACTTGAGTATGAATGTACGTGCACTGTCACTTTGCTCTGGGTGGAAGTAGTTTGTTGGTGACTTGTTTCCTCTGTTCTTATAGCCTGCTTTTGGACAGAATGTATTAAAACTCACCCCCTCGTCCCTAGGTATTTAAATAACATTGCTTCTGCTGGATGGAATTTGTATCCAGAACTTCAGAATTCAGACTCGTCTGGCTGCCTTTCCAGGCACTGAGGGGAGAACTTCCTAATATTGAGGTTGAGGGTGGAGGGCCCAGCCTCATGCCAGATTCAGACAATGGGACAGGAAAAGTGTGAACTCAGGGCGTTGGCCTCTGGGTGACCTGGAGAGGGACTTTGGGGGAGGGGGAGGTATTCTTTTAAGGGGATAAGAAACAAACAGAAGGCTTCTACCTCTGGGGCTTTTCAAAGGGTTAGAGGAGACCAGGGATTTCCTCCTGCCACAGGTCACAGGTCACGGACACCTCTGCTGTCATCTCCGAGTTCTGCGGTATTTTCACAGATGGAGATGGGACCCTGATGACTCTCACCCTCTCTGCCCTTTTTCATGTGTTGTTTGAGCTCCCTTTCCTCCTTGGTGCTTATATTTCAGACCCTGTAGCCAAACCCTTGTGAACAACAGTATTTTAATCTTCAGTTCTCACCATTCCCTCTGGTCATTGAGCCTTTGGATAAAAACCTCTTGTAGCTATGGAGCACGGTTTTGCTGGAAAAGGTGACTTTCCTCTAACTGCACCTCTAGTTCTGGCTCCTCAGCTGGGTTGGCGGTAAGGCAGGGTGGAAGTTTTCCCATTTCTCTGTGACCAGATTGTGAATATTTCTATATGGATTTTCTATTATTGATGTTACTGTGGTTCTCTGTTTAAAAATAAAAATTCTGAATGTACATATGACATCGTGGGCTCATTATTTTCTGTCCTTCTTGTTACAATAAAATCAGCTTTAAATCAGTATCTGTTGTGACCTGGAGTAAGCAACTTTCTTAGAGCCTCATGTAGAAAAGTAGCAGCAATATGTGTTTATTATACAGACTGAATAGAAAAACATTCACACATTGCTTTTCATACTTAATACATTATGCGGTGGTTCACGCCTGTAATCCTGTCACTCTGGAGGCCGAGCTGAGGGGATTGCTTGAGGTCAGGAGTTTGAGACCAGCCTGAGCAAGACCCCCATCTCTACTAAAAATAGAAAAAATTAGCCGGGCACGGTGGCTTGTGCCAGTAGCCCCAGCTACCCAGGAGGCTGAGGCAGGAGGATCACTTGAGCCCAGGAGTTTGCTATGAGCCCAGGTTGCTATGAGCTAGGCTGATGCCACAGCACTCTAGCCCATGTGACAGAGCAAGACTTTGCCTCAAAAAATAATGTCGCTTTTTTTCCCCCAATGAGAATTAACCATTTTCTTGTTTTTCTCCAGTGTTCTTTTTTACTTCCTCCAGTCTTTGCTCTCTAAAGTTTATCCTACGCTGCTGTCAGGGGATCTATATGACATAAGGTCTGCCCTCTATATCCATGGGGCATTGGCTCCAGGACACCCCCCACCAGATACCAAAGTCTCAGGATGCTTATGTCCATATAAAATGGCATATTTGCAGATAATTACGCATATCCTCCCATATACTTTATTTTTTTTTAATTTTTTTTGAAACAGAGTCTCACCGTGTTGCCCTGGCTAGAGTGCCATGGTGTCATCCTAGCTCACACCAACCTCAAACTCCTGGGCTCAAGCGATCCTCCTGCCTCAGCCTTCCAAGTGGCTGGGACTACAGGCATGCGCCACCATGCCTGGCTAGTTTTTTCTATTTTTAGTTGTTTGGCCAATTTCTTTCTATTTTTAGTAGAGAAGGGGATCTCGCTCTTGCTCAGGCTGATCTCAAACTCCTGAGCTCAAGCAATCCTCCCGCCTTGGCTTCCCAGAATGCTAGGATCAAAAT
>CAUYSK010032621.1:0-12806 GCA_963575035.1 Avahi laniger | reverse complement strand
CCTGACCTTCAGCTTTTTAGTACTGGTGCTTAAATTCTTATTGAAAGAAATGACAAGCAACTAACCATTGTGAACTTCGGCTTTGTTTTTGTCAACATCTGGGGGTCAGATGTCCTGGCGAGCAGCTGACGCTGGGGTTCCAGGGGAGAGGGAGCAGGACTTCTTGTGTATTGCCCAACAGAAGCATCATATTTGTGCTTCTGAACAATGCTGAGATGCACTGAAATAGGGGACACTTAGATAAGCCTGAGCCTTAGGGGGCCTCTTTAAAGAGTAGCTGCCTCTGAGGAGTTTTCAGATATCGGCCAAAGAATCCATTTCCTCCCACAAGCATAGAATTTTGAGGGCATATTTTATGCTGTGGCTTCTAAGTGCCTATTTTTATCCCTGTCCAGTTATTGATGAACTGAAAAGTCTTTTATTTTCCATTGACACTGTCATCTTTTGCCATTTACTTTAGGTAAATATAATCTTGTGAGGACAAAACTTCACCTCGACGTCCATAAAACAGAACAGGAGAAATTATGAAGTTCTTTGATTTATCCTCAAGGAGCGTCTTCTCTTAGGTAATAAAGATGGTTGCGGTCCTGTTTTGAGTTTTTTGGTGGGAATTTTGTTTTGTTTTGTTTTTTTGAGATAGTGTTGCTCTGTCACGCCCGGCAGAGTGCAGTGGCATCATCATAGCTCACTTCAGCCTCCAACTCCTGGGCTCACGCGATCCTCCTGCCTCAGCCTCCCCAGTAGCTGGGGCTACAGGTGTGCGCTGCCACGTCTACCGGCTAATTTTTCTGTTTTTAGTAGAGATGGATCTACCTCTTGTCCAGGCTGATCTCCAACTCTTGAGCTCAAGCAATCCTCCGGCCTCAGCCTCCCAGAGTGCTAGGATTACGGGCGTGAGCCACCGCGCCCCGTTGGGACTTTTCAGTATCAAAGACCTTAGGTTTAAAAAAAAAAAAAAAGCGTTCGTCATTTGTCTCTGATATGTGGAGATTTCCACTTTGGAGCCATTTTGCTCAGCGTGGGGACTGGGGCAGTTGTGCGTCCTCCTGCCCTGTCTCTTCCAGAGGGCAAGGTTTTCTGCCTCAAAGGGCTGAGCAGCCGCTCTGACAAGTTCTGGAGGACGTCCTAGAGCCACTCCCGGAGCCCAGCGCTGCTCTGCCCGCTGTGTCCCCGGGCGAGGCGGGGGAGGGGTGCGGCCCGGGCTCCAAGGAGCCTGCCAATCACTGCCGGGTCGGAAAGCTAACTTGGGATCTGGCCGGACTTCCCTTGCTGGGACCTTCCTAGCAGCTTCCTGAGAAGCCTGCCATCACCATCTTCCCCTCTCCTGGGAACACTAAAGGAGTGGTCCAGAAGGATCAAGACACTGTGC
Organism: Avahi laniger; assembly: GCA_963575035.1. Taxonomy (NCBI): domain Eukaryota; kingdom Metazoa; phylum Chordata; class Mammalia; order Primates; family Indriidae; genus Avahi; species Avahi laniger. The sequence goes on along the minus strand of CAUYSK010032621.1, from coordinate 11,437 downwards.
CCCTTAATTTCCCTTCCTGTTAATGTGCTACGAGAGAGAAACTTCCCAAAGACCGTGTTTGCCAGGGGAACTCGAGATGGAACGTTGTCCCGCGGTCTGTTTTTCTAAGGGAAAGAACAGAGAGCACGTGAGAGCACCTGACTTTCAAGCCCAGAAATCAGATTCGAATTGTGGTATACGAAATGCAGGATTTCCTTAGATGATGATACTTTCATTTTCAGTTGAACTTTTGAGTAGGTGATGGTCAAAATTTGACCCAGTCACATGGGTCAAAATTCAAACAGATTTACAGTAAAAGATCTCCCGTGCTTCCCTAGGCTACGGCTACTCAATTTCCTCATTGCTTGTGTATCCTTCCAGAGATCTTTTATGCACATACAATTACACATCTATTCCCCACTTTCTCTGACAAATGGTAGCATGCTATGTTCAGCACCTTGCTTTTTTTTTTTTTTACAATATATTACAGATCTTTTCCTATCGTACATAAAGAGCCTTCTCTTTTTTATGGCCACATAGTATTCCACCATGTCAATATACTATTCCTTTTTTAGTACTGTCTTCTAATGTTGGGCAGTTATTTCCTACGATTTGGCTATTTAAATCTGGACTGGTCACTGAGAACAGTTCTGAATCTGTCTACTAGGAGGTATTTAAAAATGAGATAAGTTCTCCTCATATGGTGGCTTGGGTAATGCTGACCAGGCAGGGTCCTGAGGGTTCCTTTTGAACAATAGTGTCAGCTGAGTGTGGACTCTAGAATCCTCTGCACCAAGCCCTAAGGCACTGTGTGACTGCTAAGAAATTCATTCAGTTTTACAGCATTTTAAAAAATGAATATAAAAACTTTAATAAATAGTATTTGATAATAACTTAGAAATATATCCATGTGTGCTTAACTAAGAGTTATCCTAACACTTGCATTTAAAGCACGTAGTTAACATGTTAAAACAGAAAACACATTTGACATCTGCTCCATGCCGCCGTTGCACTTAACTCGGGCTAACACTCCCTTTGCCTTATGGTGTGCATTTCAAATGCACTAGAAAAGGATTAATTGCCTTCTAATTCAGAGCTTTAGAGATTCAAACTGAAGTTATAGTGGTTTAGCTTTAAACAACATTTAAACTATATTTAATTATAGTCTGCAAATCCATTTTCCCCATTTTTGGAGCTACATTATTTATATCACTGACATAATAACATCTATTTTTGATAGATCTTAGGACTGTGCTCCATCAGCCATATTGTTAGAACAAAGGCTCTTGGAACATGTGCTATGGGGGGACAATGGACAATGACAATGTGACTGCAGGGGGTGGTGGCAGGTGGAACAGCGCATCCTCCTGAAATCCAGTTTGGAGAGCTTGGCTTGAAATAAGTGGCTCAGGAGGAACTGTGAGGTCGGGTTCTCAGTTTCAACATAACGAGTGGCGCTTCTCCTGGGACTTGCTCTTAACAGCCTGTGAAGAAGCGAATTGTGCAGGAGCCGTTGGGAGACGCCAGCCAGGAGCCCTCTCTGCCTGCGTGCTGTGACCCCTGTAAGGATGAGAGCTGAGGCCAAGTGCCTCGACTTGCTTTCATTGTAGTCTCAGTGCCAGGCACACAGTAGGTGCTCAATGTGTGCTTTTGAACTGAGCTTTTCTGAGTGTCTTCCCAGTGGAAATGAGAGGCTAGAGAAATATATGGCTATTTAACATGTATTGTTAAGTGGGGGGGGGGGAGACCCAAAAACCAAGGCATAAAGAGCGGGATTTACTGAGAAACTAATGAAGTTTAAGTTTTAGCACCAATCACTTGCATGGGCCCCTTTCAAGACCTTATACGTATGTTTATATTTATAATTTTGAAATATTTTCTTAAGGAAGACCTTCAAATTTTATAAACTTTAGATCCTCAACATCTATATCTACTCTGAGCACAACATGGCATATAAACACAATTTCATTTTCAAAAATAGAAAAATAAATATACATGCAACACACGTTAGGCAGGACATATATAAAAATGTTAAAACTGGTTTTCTCTGAGGGTGACTATATATTTATTTGCTAACCTCAATTTTTATGATCAAGTGAGTTTGTGCCATATTTTAAAACTTATATTTTTCCCTATGTAAAGAAATATTCCTTTGAACTCACTACCCTTTTCCCAAGCCTTACTTCCAGTTGATCATTATCATATTTCTCCCCATCTAGTGCTGGGAACATAATTATCTTTTCAGTTTCCTTGCAATTATGATTCTTAACTTTGAAAAGTAAAATAATATATGAGTGAAACTGGTTCCCTTGAGTTAAAATCTTCATACTCATGGAAGGCTGCTGTCTAATATGTGGCATGTTTTTGTAGGAAGTTGATAAAACAGGCAAGAGAGCTTCCCTGCTCCAGAGCCTTTGTTCCGTCTCTAAGTCCCATTATCCCCACACGGTTGCACTCTGTCTTTAACTCCAAGTACCTTTAGTCATGCTGGCTCGTGTCTGTCACCGTCACCTGGCAAGGAGGTTGAAATCTAAAAACTCTGGGGCTGTAAAGAGTACAGCTGGCCTTCGGGTCTTTGTTAAGAAGCCCGGGGATAGATACACCCGGACAATACCACATCAGGGGCTGTGTCCCCTGAGTTCTAGTTTTCATTAGAGAGTCTTAGAATTATCTTCACCAGTGAGAACTGGTGACAAGTCATGTCAAGCATGGCTCTTTCCCACTCTCCCACACCTTTGTCTCAGAGCCTGGTCCTCTGGGATGTCTAACTTCCTTCAGAGTATTTCACCGGTCCCAGCACACCCTGGGCAATGGGGGGCCAGCAACCAGGCCTCAGAAAAGACCGTGGGAGAAAAGGCCACACTGCGAGTGGGTGGCTGTGGTCTTGGTGAGTTTGACTATGAGGAAAACAAATAGGTAGAGCCCAGCATTAAGGAACTGACTTGAGGACCACAACATATCTGTACAGAAATTTCATTAATTTATTCATTCACTCATTCATTTAACAAATTTATATTATGTTCTTACTATGTGCCAGGAACTGTTTTATATGCTGTGGATATAGTCCGAGGCTAACAAAATTGATAGTAATATTGCATTAAGGTATTCACAATATGGTGAAATCATTTTCTGGTCATTTTTAGTATAGTTTTAATTTTTCTAAAAACAGACAGACACAGAAATATGCACTCCATAAACATGCACCCTAAAATACAGAATAGCAGTCTTTATTTTCTAATAAATTTCAATTGCAATTAGGTGTGTGCCTCAAAGATATTAAATATTAGCATGGGCTAGAAACCCCATGCTTGCAATCTCAGGTCAGTTATTGGTTACTCTATTGCAATAGGACCAGCTCCCCATGGAAGATGAGAGAAGACACAACACCACTCCAAAAAAATGAAGGTTTTTCTGGAAAACAGTTAATATATGTCAACACTTAGAACAGTGTCAGGCTCATAGTAAGCACTCTGCATGTTTCAGCTGTCAGCATCATCATTGTCTTCATCACTATTTTAGGCAAAAGGGGCAGTATATGCAAAGGTTTGGAGAAAAGAGAGAACATGACATGTTCAAGGAGCTTAAAGGAAGTGTGACAGGCACGAAGATGGTGAGATATTGAGTTGGAGAGACAGGAAGGGGACAGAGCATGAGGAACCTTTTAAGTCATACCAAGGAATTTGGACGTTGGCCTTGGGAAGCTACTGATGGGTTCTCAATGTCACCTACCTCCCCATTAAATTGGGATTTCATCACCATTCCCCTTGACTTCCACTCAAATGGAATATTATTTGGCATCTCTGTTTCCCTTTTTCCTCTTCTGCCATATCCTGGTCATAGATATCATAGCTTCCCACCATTCCTAAAGTAAGGCTTCCATTTGATCTCTCACTCTAAAACCGTCAGTGGCTGCCCATTGTTCACAGAATGGACAGTCATCTCAATCTGGCATGCAAGCATTACGTGCAGCCAGGGCTGCAGCCTACCTGTCTGGGCTCCCCTTTTATTCTCCCCTGCATGCCTCTACATCCAGCCACATAGGGCCACTTGTTTCCAAATGCCCCCCGCTTTCAACACTATGCCTAAATGCTCCATCTCAATCTTGAAATCTGTGTACCTTTCAAAGCTCTTTTCCAATGCCACCCACTCTGTGAAGCTTTTTCTTAGACTCCCAATAGGTCGTGTCTTCTCTCATCTCTGAACCCCCATTCTGTATTTCCTCCAAGGTTCCTTTGTTACCCTGTGCACATGTCTGTTCCTCAGCACAGGATCATAAACTCTCTGAAGTCAGGGGCTACCTTTACCCATCTTTCTGGTTCTATAATAGCCACATGGGTTAATGTTGCATAGCGGTGTTCAAATAATGGTAAGTTCCACTAAGGTGCAATGAAATAGGAAATGAAAACTGCAATGAAAATTGGAACATCTGGGATCCTTACAACACTTCACCTTTACTATATAAATGACATCCCCTTCCAGAAGATTTCCCAGTGTTTATGGGTTGCTAACAGGTGGTCCCCAAAGGGATCAGTTTTGAAAAACTGAATTAAATGATTTTTTTTAAACTATGAGACTTTTTTACATTTTTCATATACTATTGGTCATTGTGATTCTCCGAAAGGAAATATAACATGCAGTATTCCTTCATCCCTATCCACATGCACGTTATTTTAATCAATAAAAACATCCTTTCCTGGAGATCCTCTGGGGATGGGTGTTCTGTAGAACACACTTTAGGAAACACAATGGGAAGGAATGGAAACCAGACCCCAGGGTGGGCTTTTCCACATTCCCATCACTCCGGTCTCCTTTGCTGTCTGGCAGCAGGACCTTGAAGGTCTTTTGCAGAGAGCGAGGAAAGGCACGAGTGGCCAGGGCAGGCCAGCGGCTTCCACCACACTCCCATCCACATGACTCAATCACCGAGCCCAAGGAAATGGCCGGCCAGGATGTTTCAATGTCATGAAAACAAATCCAGTTATTAAGCAGTAGATTGGAGATAAAGTGGTTGCATAGAGATAACTCCATGGCAGGAAGCAAATAAAATATTATTCCCTCTCTTTCTTTTTCATTCATTCTTTCTTTCTCTCCTTCCTTCTCTTCTGATACATCTCCCCCAGGTTGTTAAAAATACTTGGCCCAAAGCCTCAAAGCTCACCCAGATGCTCTGGTTTGTCACGTTTCCCTGATTAATTACTGTTATCAACTTTCTAGATTTTGTAAACTCAACATACTGAATAATGAGGTCAATAAAATTGGTGAACTCTTTTGCCATGTACACACGCTATTTCTATTAAAATGTCACATGTATTATTATTAGCTCAGATTTAATAGTCTTTTCTTGCATCTTATAAATCTTTCCTAATGAACCTATTGGCTCTCCAGCAGGGGCATTACTTACTCAGTGTTAGATTTTTAATTCCTCTGGACTTGATTAGAGTCTGCGTATTTACAGCTTCTAATATTTCCACACTGAATAATTTTCCCCGGTGAATATGCATCTGAAATTAAACAAATCAGACAAGCCTGAAGCCCCTGGCAGGAGCACTGATTAGCTCTGGTCAGCTCTTTCGTGTCATCTGAAAGAGCTTTCTGTCCACTCTTAGTTCACAGGGCAGCTAGAGGACTAAATGATGCAAAGTATTCAAGTACAGGATGTTTTTTAGGTAAAAGAACACATACTCATTCAACAAACATTTGAAAGAGAATCTCCTATGAGTCCAAGTGTACACAAGCACCAGGGATACGAAATGAATCAGCCAGATATTGCTGCTAGACCAGGCCCCAGCCCAGCCTCCTGAAGCGCATACGCTAATGGGGCAGACACGCATTTAAACAACTTTTTATCTTGTTTTCAGGCACCTAGAAAATTAGCAACAGATAAATTTATTTTAGACAGAAAAATAGGCTCAATCAGATGACATTTTTAAAAAATCAAGTTCTATTTAGAACGCCAAAAAAAAAAAAAAAAAAAAACCCAAGAGGTAAAATAAAATATTTGCTTTTATTTGGGGTGCAAACTGTCCCTGAAGAATAGCAAATACTTTGGATTGAATCCCTGTGTTATTGAAAAGCATGCCAAAAAAGTGAAAACAAACACTGAAGGTCAAAAATGGAGATGTAGAAAAATTGTGCATGGGAAAATCAGGGTTATTGCAGGGACAAAATCAGCATTGACCACAAGCACTGGGTTTAATGAAAGATCCAAATACAGACATATAAGAAATCTAAGGTAGCTTAAAATTTATTAAATAGGTCAGACTCTCCTGATGTGTGACCAGCACAGAAGCCTGGACATGTGTCTGTGAACACATCGTTGCAAAAGAAATTATTCTTTGCTTACTCTTCCTGCAGCTGGCTGGGATAAGCAATCTAGAAATAACTTCCAAGTATGGGTGGGGTGACAGGGAAACTCAAAAGCTGCGCTCACACTTCCGTGATGTCCCCATCATCAAGGCATAGTGGGGACTTAGTCACGTCAGGCACTGGATCCAGTCCAGGCAAGAATGAGATTAAGAGACGCAGCCCCATTGCCCAAGCCTAGCAGAAGGTGCTGACATCTCATCTTAGCATAGTTGCCATCTATTGAGCACCCACTATCTGACACTGTGCCATGCACTTTAGTTGTTTTTTTAAATGTCATTTAATACTCATTTAAAATAAGTACTGTCCTCACCCCATTTTAAAGATAAGAAAATCAAGGCGCAGAGAGGTTAAACAACTTGCTTATGACTGGTTCAGCTGCAGAGTCCAAGAATCAGAATGAACCCAGAGCCTCTGTTTGTAACTCCTGAGCTGTAGGGGGTGGTTCCTCCCTTCCAAACACTACATTTTCCACCCTGGGATGAAAGAGACACTTCTTGCAACATTTGCCCTGCTGTTGGCTTTATCAACCTGAACTTTTCTATGATTAGATTGCCCAGTGTTTGAAAGAGGATATGAAAGAAAATTGATCAATTCTCTCTCCCAAAGAGTTAGAGCTGGGTAAGGGTGATGTCAGGGGAAGTTTTAACAGAAGCCAAATAAAATAAGGATAAAAGCACAGGCAAAGGAAGAAGCTCTCAAAAAAAGGACTCAGCAATGCAGTCCGAATGGCTACAAGGCCTCGATTCCTGGTGCCTGAGGCCAAAGGGAGACTCAGAGGGGAGGGTGACTTGGACGAGCTTCAGAACAACAAAATTGCAGGGGGGTGTTGAGAAAGGGGGGTCATTCCAGAAAATGTGCTCAGGGCTCCAGGCTGGGAAGAAAGACATAAGCAAAAGCACTTCAGGAACTGCCTGTGGACACAGGAGGCCCTGGAAGGAGAAAGGGCCGAGTACAACCAGTGCCCAAGAGATGCACTGGTCAGGATGGAGGCAGGCAGCCCAGGCTTCCTGGCTGCTGCCACCTGACAGCCTCCCGAGGGGAATGGCCCCTCTGCAGACTCCATCATCTTCTTCAGGAAGTGTGGGGGCCCTACAGATAGCTAGCGTCCCTGGGAGGAGCTGGGATCTAGGTAAAAGGGCAGAAAACGTCATCTTCCATCAAGACTCAGAATTCCTGCAGTAGCCACCTCATCTCCCAAAACACATGCTTGGGAGTCACTGAGTGCTTTATGGCGGTGGAGGAAGGTAAGATGAAGAAAGAGCAAAAACAGGAAACTGAAACCCTAATTTTGAGGAAAGTTGCTTTTTTAAAAAAATTTCAATTTACTCAGTGCCTTTAAGAAGGTGTTCCCCTTGGCAAAGAGGGAGATAAGGATGTAAGACATATTTAAGAGATGGTTCCTCTTGCTGTGCTTAAGCTCATTCTCCCCTAGCATGCATGTTCCCTGGGCAGCCCGCCAGGGAGGCCAGGTAGGAGGACAGGGGGTGTCCTGCTTGTACCTGCTGGTGACACACCATGTGCCTGGGCTCACTGAATGGAGAGCTGGGGGGCGGGGGTGCTCCCAGCCTCAGATTAGAGACAACCAGATTTGTAGTGATCTTTTCTCCTGGTTGGGGTTCCAGGTGCTGGGGAGGCCAGACTGACAGTGAAGGACCACGTTGAAGGTGAGGGACTAGCCATCCTGAGGCACTTCCCCTTAGCCCTTCTGCAGATGAGTCTGCCTGGAAATCACTAACCTCGATGTATTTATGTTCTAGATTCCCCATGGAGCCACTGGACTGGCATACAATGTTTGCTTACATATTTATTATATAGCCTATGACTGTTCACGAGCTGTGTGCTACCAGGATGGAGTGAGCATGTGTGGACAGTTATAAGCATGAGCTCTGGAGCCAGTGGAATCCCAATACTGTGTGTCCTCCATGGCACCTCTCGGACTCTCAGTTTCTTCATCTGGAAGATGGGCTGATGAGAACACGCACCACATGATTTTATCTCAGTCTGCCTGTCCAACTCTATTTCACATCATGTTGCCCCTCTTCTGTGTCCATCACATTCCAGAAACACTTTCTTCCTTTCTGTTTCTCAAAGACACCAAGCTCAATCTCACCTCAGAACTTCATCTGGAAGTTTCTCCCCTACTTCTTCCCATGAGGGTTGCATTCAAATGTCACCCTTCAGAGAGGCTTTCCTTGGCCATACAATCCCAAATACCTTCTCCCCCAAATTCACATCCCCCCCCTTTATTCTGTTCTATTATTTCATAAAATTTGCTACTCTGAAACTATCTTGTTTGTGGATGTGTTTATTTTGCACTGACTCAGCAAAAATTCCCTTAGCTCACCGCCATGTCTAAAATTTGTACCCCATATTTTCTCATTCCCTTAGCATTTATTATGTAACATACTCTATAACTTACTTATTTCTTTATTTACTGTCCATCTTATCCCCGCTGGAATATAGCACCGTGAGGGCAGATATTTTTGTTCAGGTACTGCTGTATCCCTAGTAGATAGCACAGCACAGCACATGGTAAGTAGTAACATCTACTGATGGAAGAATCCATGTGTCCACTGTCTGTCTCCCTCCACCAGAAGGGAAGTACTACTAGAGCAGAGACCTTATCAGTCCCGTGCATCGTTGACCCCAGCAACAATTATGCAATGGCCCTTAAGAAATATTGTTCAGTGTAGGAGTGGAACCCACTTCATACGGATATTTGAAGATTAAAATGAGTTAGTCCTCATAATCTTGGTATAAATGCCATGCACGTTAAGAGTTCAATAAAATTAAGATGTAATTACTGTTAAAAAATTAAGTTTCTGCTATTGAACCTATAGAAGCTCTTGTACTTCCTTGATTCGGGTTTCAGAGCCCAGGACACCCATGTTTGTACACCAGCAGGTCTGGCTGATGCCTCCTCTCACATCTGCTTCTGGTTCACAGGGGTCCAGGCAGGATGGGATCCCTGAAACCTTACCCTGATCTAGGAAAATCTTTATCTCTTTATTACTCTCTCACTGTACGCCAAATATTTTTGTTGAGTTAACCTGGAAAGCTAAGGCTCAACTATTAAATGCTATAATAAATATATTAAAGTCAAGATTTCAAAACAGTTACTACCCTCCCCACCCCCACCACCTCCTGGAACCTGACTGGCTTTTAGTTCAAGATGATCTAGCAGGAATCTTCCCAGGTTAGACATAACTTGGCTCTTCCACGGCATTTGCCCTGTATTTCTACGCCCAACTGATTGTTTCTCAGTGTATGACTGTGTTTTCCTATGTCCAGGGAACTGCATGGAAACAGAGGACACATCTGGCAGGGACGCCAGCAGTTTAGAGTAATGTGCAGTTTTCTCAAAAGATCCAGGCCCACTACACTTAGGGTTACCACTGTGAAGAGTATTCCTTAGGGACAGGAGGCCACATTTTATCCCACATTTAGGAGACTCTTCTAATACAAGATACATCCTTCCCCAAAACGAAATTTAACAGTTTTATGACCTGGCAAAACCACTATTTGTAGCTGGAAAGTGGGCATGAAAACCTTTGCAAACCCATCTTTCAGCCGATGTTAAGTTCTTTGTACTGCCTTCAAAGAGCACCTTGGGCCCTTAGTGAATTCCTCACCCCAAACCTCACTGATGGCCTTTGAACGATCCTATTTTCTCAGGTATCGGCAAGCGGAAACTGGATGAGGTCCCCGTTAGGTTAATTGGCTGCCTAAAAATAACAGACATGCCGTATCTCCAAAGCTTTGGAAACAGAATGGCAAGCAAGATTTTCATTTTATAATGCTGTGTTCCTGCATTCTCAGATGTCTGAAAAACGATGGAATCCAACGGTATACATCTAGAGCCTGTACCCAGTGGACCCCCGAGTTGGCGCATGCAGGTGGCCCAGTGCACTGCACGCCCACCCCTAGGTTTGTCCGGGTTCATTGCAGACCTCGAGGGGAGGAGCTGAGCCTACCCAACTCCCTTCCCCCTCCCAGAGACCTCAAGGCTTGAGGAAAATGGAAATGTGCGACCCTTGACAAGCAAGTGGAGAATCCCGCCACCAGGAAATATCTCAGGTTCCTTCAAGGTGGGTAGAAAGGCAAAGGCTAGAGCCCAGGAGCCTCGTTTTTTGATAGACTGTCTGATTATTGCCTTAACTCAGATGTTTTCTCCTCATTCAAACGTGAAAACTGTATAACTCCTTCTCCCATGGTATTCTGCTGTTCCCCCTGCAAAGAGAGATGCGTGACAGGGAAGTTTCTTTCTGTATTTCTGGGTAAGTCAGGTAGATGTGAGAAGTGATGGACTCATTATTCATGAAAATGTAGTTAAATTTATTTCATCTAAAAAAAAAAATGTTTGTTGCTGTTTACCGGCCATGCATTTGGGAGCCACAGTCGCTGTTCCATGAGCACATTTTTGAGGCCTGATATATCTCAAATACGAACAACCTTCTCTTTAAAAATACTTTTTAAAACAGAATTAACTCAAAATCTTTACTAGTTTTTAAAATGGTATTTTAAAATGAGTTTAAAGCACCATTACTTTGTAGCCCCATTACAAACAATGTGACTAGGTATATACAGTATAAACTGAGTTCACAAGTTCCAGGATTAAATTTTTAAAGATAAAACAGTGAATGTTCAAATTCTGTTTAACAGAATCTTCTAGCACTCTTGTGGTAGCTCCTCTTTCCCCATTCCAATAATTTTAATTTGTTTTAATTATGACAATTTGAACATTTTTCAAAATAAGATCTACCTTCATCTCTGTAACAACAAACATATGGTTTCATTTATTAATAATTTGAACTAGGAGTTGGCATATTTTTAGGGTTTTTTTTAAATCATACACACAGGAAAAGTTCATCTATATAAAACTCAGCTATCCTGAAATTTCAAGGAGACAGGAGATGGCTCAGGACCAGAAACAAAATAAAAAGAGGCCTTTGGTTAACAGAATAAATCTTGGAACATCCATGCACTACAGACTAATGCACTTTATTCGAGGAGCAACTCACAATCTGTTTAGGCATATTTGACTTACTATTCTAAACTTAGGGATTAGAAATTACATAAAAAGGAGGAAATT
>CAUYSK010032620.1:0-11123 GCA_963575035.1 Avahi laniger | reverse complement strand
CTCTAAAGCATCTGTAATCTCCCTGAGACTGGGTTTCATTTCCTGTAATATGAAGATAATAATGCCTACCTTGCATAATTGTCATGTGGACTAAATAGGCTTAAGTAAGATACAGCACACATATGCCTGGCACATGTTGGAGCTTGACACTGAATAAAATGAATGACACCTTAAAGATCCGTTCTAGATTTGGCTACTCTTCTTTAATTTTGTTCTTTTTGTTTTGTTTTGTTTTGTTTTGTTTTCCTGGACATTAATTATGGAAAACTGAACAATCTAATGGTATAGCAATTTGATAATATGCCAAAACCTGAAGCATGTATAAGAATGAAAATGAATCTGATTAGTCATGAGCACCCACCATGCACCCCCCTGCCTAGTTCAAGTTCTCCAAAGTTAACGTGCACCCCAGTTCACTGGGGACCTTGGTAAAATACAGATATACAGATTCTAACTCAGTGGGTCTGAGGAAGGTTCTAAAATTCCATATTTGTAACAAGTCCCAGGTGACGCCAATGCTTAAAAATTGGTGAGCAACACTTTTGCTCAAGAGATAAGAAACATGAAACTATTTATGAGCCACTTTTCTTCCAAATTTTAATACCTTTATTGAATTTCATAGAGAAAAATTCTTGTTATTAGAACTTAAGTTAACAATAATAGTCAACATTATTGAAAACTTTAATGTGCTAATTGCAATGCTAACTGCTTTACATATATTTTCTTATTTAATCCTCTCAGGAGTCTTTTTGCAGCTTCTACTGTATTATTAATAGTATCACCACAGTAAGGACTAGAGGCCCAAAGAAATAACTTGGCTGAAGTCATATAAACAAAGAGCCAGGTTTTAAAAATCTGTTGTATTTCATAGCTTGTACAACTTTCTGCTGCTGGTTTACTGAAAAGTAGAATGTCAATGAGAAATTAGGCACTATAACTTTTACCAAAATAATGTTACTAAAAGGGTAAATCTGAAATTGAGGAATACAGAAACCACTTTCTAATCTTTACCCCTTTTGGAATAGATCTTTAGATTTCACAAAGGGTAGTTAACATTCATTGTCTTATTTCATCTTTGAAACTCAAGTACGGTATTATTATAAATTTCAATTTATATCTAATGTCTACAAGAGTGCCTGGCACATAACCAGTGTTCAGTAAATACTCACTGAGGTAATGCATACGAATGAATGAGTGAATTTATTGGTAGCAACTGCCTAGAGCCCTTAGAGCCTTTGTTGAGAAAGACAGCTAAGATAGAAAGCATATTGTGATGGATTTGTGACCTAGACCATGGCTGTGGTATATCCTATGTCACACAATTATCATCTTTATGCTAGGACTAAGTCCCGGAGGGTAATATTAATTTTGTCTTAAGTCTCCTTGCTTAGTACTATAGAAAAAATATGGGACAAAATGCAGTTTTAAAAAATGGGGAAGTTGGTATAAATAGATTGGCTTCTGAGAGTCCAATTTTAGAATATAGACCCAAGAGGAGATTAGAGATTGAAATATGCAAGTACTGGCTCACATACAAATTAGATGTGACAGTAACTTAACTTGTGGTCTCAACCTGAATGTGTCAATCAGAAAGGAGATAGAAGACTGCAGTTGATTCACAAAGAACATATAGAAAAAAGGAGTCAGAGTGGTAGTTTTTAATAGGCATAGCCAAGCACAGGTCAAGATTGTGCCACGATTAGGGGTGTGACCTCTCCAATCCTCTTGTGGCAGGTAAATCCCTATGTGGAGATGAATGCCTCAGCTTAATTTAGCCTGGTAGAGTTAAATATTCAAAATATTTACAGCTAACTCATCTTGCAGCTACGCCATGCTAACTAAAGTACCTGAGAGTGAAGACGTCCCAGAATAAATACACTAATAATTCTACATTCTCATATACAGCCTTGGATAAAGACAAGTTGAGTCAGAACAAATGCTCCTTCTTGTTCATCATAATTCAGGATACAGCCGGTCTATTTATCTGGGTGTTGTTTTCTCCATTGCAGGCCCCACTGGCATTCACAGACTCTAGATCTTAGGGGATCCACTGTGAAGTGTTCTATGATCAGTCACAGCCTCAGGATCCCTTGGTTCAAATTTTTAAGGGAAAAGAATTCCTAGATCAAGCGTTTGCTCTTGGCTTATTTATCTGTTGCAGAGGGGCAGTGGGCAGGACAGGTTAAACTAAAGGGAAAAGATGACTGATGTGTCCAGTATGAATATGTCATAGCAAGAAGAAGACATGATACAATCTCGCATCTTTAGAGGGTAGCACCAATAACAACAAATACTTGAAGCCTGGATAGAAAGCTCCACTCAGCATCAATAAACACTTTTCCAATAATGGAACAAACTACTTTTTTCTCCATCACTGGAGGCGTTCGAACAGACATCAGTGGCCACTTGCCAATGATGTGATTGAGAATATTCCTGTATTGCACTGGGAGTTAGATTAGATGACATCTAAGAAACCTTCTAGTCATAAGATTCAATGATGCATTGACTCCATAAAAGAACAGAAAAATTGAGTTCATTAGTATTACATCACGTATAAGATCCAAGTATTTTACTATGTCGTTCGTAGGGAAGGAAGTCAATTCACACTTCACAGTGTCTCTCTCATGTAATCTGCGTTCTGCATACACAGAATACACCCTATATACTAGATTCCCATGAAAAAGCAGATAAGTGGTAACAGGGGACCACAGTATCACTGTGAGCTGTCATTTGTTTGTAGTTACATCCCTGGGCTCTATCAATGGGTGGTAACTTGGCTGGGAGAAAACAAAGGAATATTATCATATATAATTCTCAATACCAAGATTTGTATTGGAAAGCAGCTGACACTTCACTTCTTTAATGCTGACTCAAGGAAGAAAAAGATGTGAAATATCCCTTAGATCTTTAACAAACATCAGCTTCTTGCATCACATCTGGACCTGGCCTCCCAGAAATGATGTGATTGGACTGAGCTGCGAGTATGGATAGCAGTATGGATAATATTGTTGGACACTGGGGGCACTAGAACTTTCTCGACTTTTGCATGTATTCCTATGAAAGTAAGTTCCCATTACAAGTTTTTTCTCAAAAATTTATGTTTTCCTAAAGCACAATTTTGACATATTATGACATTCCATACTTAGAACAGATTAAAGCAGCTTTCATTCATTCTACAGATGTATACTAAACACTTATTTGAAATCATACAGTGAAGTTTACTTTGAGGGAAAACAGAAAATTTAGAATAAAGATAATATCAGAGTGTTTTTGGAAAGCCACACTAACTTTGAGAAGCCTTGGAGTCCCTCATTCCAGCAGCCCCTAGTGGAAGTTTGCACAGTGGTGAAGAGCGGGTGTGCTCATATCAGACAAAGTTGTGCTGAATTCTCAATTCCTCAGTTTACCAGTTTTATGTCTTTGGGCATGTTTATTTACCTCTATGAGCCTCAATTTCCTCATCTGGAAAGTAGGGATGGAAAATGATAATTCTGATTTCCTATGACTGTTATAAGGATTAAATAAAGTATATAAAGCACTTAGCCAATGAGATGTGTTCAAAATCACATCTCTTTGGTTCTAAAACACACTTTTTAAAATAATGCTTTAAATCTCTGTAATTACGATGTGTTTTTATAATAGATGAGAACTTACAATCACTGTCAACCAGGTAGCAATCGTGAGGTGGGTGCCATTCTCTGAGCTTGTGGGTGACTGTATTATTGCCATTTCAACTGATGTGTGTGCATAGTTGTTTCTACATGTGCTGAGTGTAACTGGTATTTTAAATGTCATTAAGAAGGTTACACTATGATTCCACATTGAAAAAAAGTTATGTATTCTGGAGGTCACAGAAGGACATCTTGGAACATTTAGTACTAGCCACACAAATATCATTGTTGCAAAAATTACAAAAATTCCACTTTTTTTTTTTTGTGAAGCAATAATCAAGTGCTTAACACAACCTAAGAAAGAAAGGTACCCACAAGTAAATGAAGCCATTTTGTTTTGCTACCTAAATGTTTACAGAAAATCATCAATCACACACTGAGTAATGGAACTAAACACAGCAGAAATTGATACCTGGAAGAGATAAAGGGAATTTTAAAGCAATGAAATGCTGATATGACTAATTCACATTTTATATAGAATAACTCATAAGGTACTAAACAAAAATTTGTGAAAATGTTTTTCTAACTTTGAACTTAAATTCCAGAGATATATGATTAATGAAGACCAAAAAAAGGAAGAAAGGAAGGAAGAAAGGAAAAGTAGCATCATTAAATCTTGTAGAAGGGTATAAATGGCTTAGAAGAAAATCCTAGAGACAATAGCAGAGCACTCTGTTGGAAATTTTTATCATCCCTGGATATTAATAACAAGTTGAGAAGTGTTTTAGAAATGGTAGGCTGTGAATGGGAAGTTTCAGGAAGGTATCACAAAATTAATTTATTTTATATTTTTCTTTTAATGTATCCTTGAAAGTGATAAAAGATATAAAAGTTTACATTTAAATAAATCTAAAAAGGCTCTTTTAATAAGAATAAAATAAAAATTTGAGCAAGATAACATTCTGTTCTAATTGATAACTTTCTTTTGTTTGGGCACACAAAATAAGGGTGCATCTTAAAATCGGTAAGATCTTAGAATGGATAAAATACGGTAAGGGTTAGCTCTTGTAATATAGCTGTATCTCCATAATATTAGCAAGATTTCTCTAAAAAATATTTGATGATAGATCAGTTACAGTGACAGAGCCGCTTAACACTTTCAAAGTTGCACTATAGCTGTCGGGGTCCAATTTATAGTGTGTACAACAATGACCAAGGAATTAGACAAAATTAAAAATTTAGCTGTATCTATTTTCTTCATCTCAAGCTGTTTGATAATCTCCTGGGAATTTTCTCCTGGGGAGTTTTTGGTAACACTTCTGCAAGGTTCAGACACATAGTTAACACTTCAACTAACCATTTTGATTAAGTTGTCTGTTAAATTTAGTCCAAGAAGTGATTCTATAGATTTTACTCCAGTGAACTTTCAGTCAGTGCTGTAGCACTCAACCTTAATGATAGTGTGTAGACAAGGAAGACACCTGGGAGGGTCCTGAAGGTCATAACGAGAGACAGCCCTTCAGAAATGCTGCCTGTCATCTAAATTTGTATTGAGTGTTACCCTCCTTCCCCTTCAGTAACTTATAGGCACACACGTGCACACATACACACACACACACACAGAGTACTTGTCAGATTTTCAACTGGTTATCAAATAACAGAATAAAGAAAGCCAAATACAAGCAATATACTAGGGAAAAATATTTTCAATTCTAGTGGGATGCTAACCTGAGTATGTGTGATATTTTTGGTCCCCTGCAATCTACTTGTGAAGAAATACAATGGGAGAAATACAAATAAAAATAATTTAATTTATGGCTTTAAATTTCCCAGCGGCTTAGATCCTGGCATAAATAATATGTTTGCAGGAATATTTAACTATCCAGCATTTCCTACTATCCAGTATTCTCTCTTCCTAGAGAGAATACTTCTGTGTCCTGGAGGAGACAGGAAGAAAATTTTCAAAGAAAGTAAAGCCATTGGACAAAATGGTAAGCGTACATGTTTTCCACTCCAAGAATAGAGCCCTGTAGTGGGAATAGGGGAAAACAACAGAACTTCGAATATAAACTCAAATCCAAAAGAAGAAAATCCTGGGCCTTGTTTCCTGGGTGAAGTATAATAAAATGATAAGCACATAAAAGAAATATCCCATATCTTCAAGGTCTAGCAATAGTTGATATAGTATTCTATATAGTATTTGCCTGTTGCATCTGAAGGTGTTGGAGAACAGCAAGACTACCAGAATTTTTTAAGTCACCATGACATATTTTGAAAAAGTAAAGACTCCTATCGAACTATTTTCCAACGTGGTTGTACAGTTTTGCATTTCTATCAGCACTGTATGATCAGTCTTATGTTGGCTCTAGCTTCTCGTGTCCTCACCATGGTTCTTGCCCATCCTACTGCTGGATTTATCATATGTTATATTTTGAGTTAGGCAACTTGAATCATCATGGCAAGAGCAATCTTACTGAGTCAGAGCCACCACCATCTCATTTCCTGGCCGCCTCTCTCGTGGCTTATTTTGAACCCATAGGAAAGTGAACCTTGCCTTACCAAGGCAAAGAGTGGGAAACCAGGTCTTTCAACTCTGGACTTTCCAACTACACTACAAGAAAAATCACTTAACAAATGTCCACAATATTGCTCTGGCAAGATAATATTTTTAACAGCTCGATTGGGGTTTAATTGGCATATAATAAACTATGTGTATATTTAAGTATGAAATATGGTCATTTGACAAACACATATATGCATTGTATATACCTGTGCGACCATCACCACAATCGAGATAACAAATTTATAATCCCCAAAAGTTTTCTCCTGCAATCATTACAGTTTGTATTTTCTAGAATTAAATATAAATGGAATTATACAATATGTAATCTTTCATTTATCAGGCTTCTCTTATTCAGCTTAACTACTTTGAATTCTTCCATGTTGTTGCAGCTATCAACAGTTCATTCCTTTTTGTTGCTAAATAGTATTCCATGCTGTGAATATACTCTATTTGTTTACCTATTCACATGTCTATGAACATTTGGATTATTTCCAGTTTGGGGTATTTACCAATAAAACTGCCATGAACATTCATGTGTCAGTTTATACGGACATATGCTTTCATTTTTTCTTGGGTAAATATCTAGGAGTGCAATGACTGGGCCATATAGTAGATTTATATTTAACTTTTAAGAAACTATCAAACTATTTTCCAACATGGTTGTACAGTTTTACATTTCTACCAATAGTGTGTGAGATTTGAGTTACTCTCCATCCTTTTAAGCTCGTTATTGTCATATTAAAACTTTAGAAGTGCTTGTATGTAGTACAGTAGTATTTCATTATGGTTTTAATTTGCATTTTATAGATGACTGTCTTAGTCCATTTTCTCTTGCTTAAAACAGAATACATGAAATGAAACTGGGTTAACTCATTAAAAAAAATTATTTCTTACAATTCTGGAGGTTGAGAAGCCCAAGGTTGTGGGGGTACATCAGGTGAGGGCCTTCTTGCTGGTAGAGACTCTACAGAATCCCAAGACAGCACAGGACACCGCATAGCAAAGGGGCTGAGTGTGCTACCTGAGGTCTCTTTTCCTCTTCTTACAAAGCAGCCATCCCACTGATTTAATCCATTCATGCAGACAAAGCCCTTATAACCCAATCACCTCTTAAAGGCCCCACCCCTCGATACTGGCATATTGGGGATTAAATCTCAACATGAATTTTTGAGGGGACAAATGTTCAATCCATAACACTAATGTTGTTGAGAATTTTTCATCTTTATTTGCTAATCATTTATTTTCCTTGATTAAATGTCTGTTCAAATCTTTTTTCATTTGTATTGGATTGTTTGCTGTCTTTTTATCAAATTTTGTGTGTTCTTTGTATATTCTGAATACAAAGTCTGTGGCTTTTGTTCTCCTTTTCTTAATAAAGCCTTTCAAAGAGAAGTTTTTAATTTTTATGAAGTCACCTTGATCAATTTTAACTTTTATGAATTATACTTTTCATGGTATGGCTAGGAAATCTTTGCCTAACCCAAGTCACAGGATTTCTCCTATGTTTTCTTCTGGAAGCTTTGCTATTTTAGGTTGAAAATTTAGACCTATGATTCATTTCAATTTAATTTTCTCATATGGAATAAGGTAAATTTTTGTATAATTTTTATATCATTATATATTCAGATTGCAGGTCATTTTGTTGCAAATGAATATTCAATTATAGTTGAGTATCCCTTACCCAAAATGCTTGGGACCAGAAGTGTTTCAGATTTGAAATTTTTTCAGATTTTGGAATATTTGCATATACATTGTGAGATATTTTGGGGACAAAACCCAAGTCTCAGTTTGAAATTTACTTATGTTTCATATACAACTTATACACATAGCCTGAAGGTAATTTTATACAATATTTTTCATAATTTTTTGCATGAAACAAAGTTTGTGTTAAGTAACTACATGAATTTTCCACCACACCGGTGTGAAAAAGTTTCTGATTTTGGAGCATTTCAGAATATGGATTTTTGGATTAGGGATGCTCAACCCGTATTCGAGTTTCACTTGGGAAAAAAACTATTATTTTTCTACTGAATTGCTTTTATACCTTTGTCAAAAATCAATTGGCCGTAAACGTGCAGGTCTACTTCTGTATTCTCTATTCTTTTGTATTGGCCTTATTCTCTATCTTGATGCCAATACAACACTATCTAGATATCTGTATCTTTTAATAGATCCTAAAATCTTGTAGTATAAGTAATTCAAATGTATTCGTCTTTTTCAAAGTTATTCAACTATACTTTGCATTTCCACATAAATTTTTAGAAATGGTTTGTCAATTAACATAAAACATTGGCTGATGTTTTTACTTCCAGCCCCATTTTCTCAACTCAAGGAGGCCACTGGCGTCCACCTGAGTCACCCCTTTCTACATGAGTCTGGTTCCCTATCTCTCAAAAGTCACTGTCCTCCATTGCCTGATGCCCGATGACTTGAAAACTGTTGTTTAAAATGTTGTGTCTGGTATTTTAGGTATTTCAGGTTGGAAGGTACATTCAATTTCTGTTATTCCATTTTAGCCAGATGCACATGTCAATGTGATTTTTTTTAATGTCTTAAGTTTAATTGTAATATTTGAGCCAATATATTGTGATGATAGTTTGTTTTGATTATTTGGGATGACATTTTTCAATAAATAGGTGTTCTTTCTCAAATTAAAACACCTGGAAACCTCTTCTTATTTAGGGTTATAAAGTCGGGATTCCAACATATTAAAATATCTAGAGTAAGAGCAAAACATAGAATCATTTGCCTACACATTGCCAAGCGTCTACAATCTAGCCTGATGCTCGATGTCATATAACTGTAATGCCTGAATGCTCAACTTACAACCATGAGTACAAACCACACTGAATTCACCATTCCACAACTAATCCCTTTCTTCTCTTCAAGCAGCTTTAGAATGTAGCCATACGTGAGCCAAGGAGAACTCAGCAGGTTAAAAATAAGAAGTATTTTCCTCTAATTAAAGATTGTGAAAAATCATTCTATAAAACATGTAGAAGGCAAATTTCTTAACAACAAATAACTTTTAGTTATTTTAAAACGTGTATTATTCATGACAAGAGTATTTTTTTTCTCTTGGGATCATTTTGTCCTTTTCCACTTGGCTCCTGTTTTTGAGATAAAGCCATTGTCAATAAACCATTTGGAGGGGAGAAAAAAATGAAGATGACTTATCCAGGGCAAAAAGTTTCATGCTCATCTTATCCAAACACACACATAGACCTCAGCAACATACCCCACATGAGGTGGCTTGATGTTCCTTATACTAACTAAAATCTCTGCAAAAAGACTGGGAATACTTTTATTTTGCATTTTCTCTCTATTAAACATCTCCAAACCTATTATGTTACTATGCTGCCACATCATTGTTATTACAAATTCCAAGTCTTTCCACTATTCATAAATTATAATTTGCTGTCAGTTTGTAACAGACACTGGTATAATTGGGGGAAGAAATCAGTGTTCTTTACCTTGGAGATTATTAAGAGTCTTTCTAAATATCATTAGTTACTTGGTTACTTCACAGACCTCCTTGGTGGTGCAAGCTCTATTTTTAAACATTTTTAAAATCCGAATTTCATTTTTTATTTTTTCATAGCTTTGAAAAAATATTTCAAATGATATTTTCCATGATTAACACTAGCAGCAAGAAAAATTTTGTTGTTAAATTTTATTAAAACCTACTGTCTTTATTTTTCATCTTTGAAAAAGGAAAATTATACCTTTTCCTCCATTTTCTTTACAATAACATTAGCATGTGGACAATCATACATTTTTGGACTCGGTTTAACCATCCCTGAGGGAAACTTTCATTTATATTAAAAGAAATGAATGAAAAAAAATCTGGTACCTAGCAATGCAGACTGTAAAAATTTTCTCATGTACATTGTAGGATACAAATTTGGCTATGAAGCTACATAATAGAAATCTCTTCCATTTAGGTGATGGTGGAAAGAAGTGATTATCTTAATAAATATGCAAGAGACCTGGAAATGAGAAAGAAAAATAAATTTAAATCCAATTTTCCTGGATTATTTTGATTGACCATAATCCCTGGACTTTAGGATTTCTGGTTAGCTCTCCAACTAGCCTCATATACAGAGGCTTTATCACAAAATAACATCCTGTAACACATGTGATTGTATCTTTCCACACCATGCTCTCCAACCCGAGCCCAGCACTAGCAATAAAAATTCTAACCCATGAAAATCTAGAAACTTAACCTCAAAGTCCATAGTAATGGAACATGTGAATTTTATTTTTACTATGGAATGAATCTACCAGAGTTTCCTGAATCTAAAGGGCTTATGTATTAGCTACAGAGTCCAGTGTTTTAGGAAACTAATGCAAATGAGAGTCTGCAATCTGCAGACAGGGGATCAGATTGTCAGGGAAGCTTCTGCCTAAAGAATGTGAAGTCAGAAGCCCCACTAAAGGAGTGCTTTTAGAATGTGGCCCAAGTTTTTCCGTCTCTTTGTACTATTTCCCTTTGTTTTTTTTTTCTTCCTAAAATTTATAATATATCCTATTGTGAAAAAATGTGGGGAATTCAGACCAAATTAAAGAAGAACATAGCTATTGCCTGTTAATCCCTGCTACATTTTGTCATGCTACCATCTTGGCTTTGTATTCCTATTTTTGTTGTTGTTTTCTTTATTAACTATTTTTCATGCATTATTGTATCATAATCATTTCCCATTTTACTAAAAGTATCTTTAAAATTAATTTTCAGAAGATGCAAAATATCTCCAACATATGGGACCATGTACTAAGCTTTTTTTTTCCCCCCTATTTGGGGCATCTTGTTTGTTTTCAGATTTATATTCTCAGAAACAATGCAGCAATGAATGTATTTGCTCACAGATTTTTCTAAGCATTTCTGTTTGTTTCTCTGGTATGTATTCTAGAAGCAAAATTACTAGACCAAAGAATAAAAAAAGAAATTT
>CAUYSK010032619.1:0-51321 GCA_963575035.1 Avahi laniger | reverse complement strand
CAGCCTAGCTCACAGCAACCTTAAACTCCTGGGCTCAAGCGATCCTCCTGCCTCAGCCTCCCGAGTAGCTGGGACTACAGGCATGCGCCACCATGCCTGGCTAATTTTTTCTATATATTTTTAGTTGTCCAATTAATTTCTTTCTAATTTTAGTAGAGGCGGGGTCTCGCTCTTGCTCAGGCTGGTCTCGAACTCCTGAGCTCAAAGGATTCGCCCACCTCGGCCTCCCAGAGTGCTAGGATTACAGGCGTGAGCCACCACGCCCGGCCGCTCTGTATTATTTCTTAAAACTGCATGTTAATCTAAAAGTATTTCAAAATAAAAAATGTATTTAAAAAACAAAACACCTGTAGGAAAAGCATAACCCCCCTTAAAAGTTCAATACAAATTCCAAAGGTACCGGTAGCTAAATAAATACTGAATGCCTTTCCCTGCTCTCTTTGCCTGACAAAACTTTACAAATCCTTTAAGGTCCAAATCCAATGTCACTTTCTCAGTGATGTTTTCCCCAAATTCCAGGAGTTCTCAAACTTCCCTAAGCATCAGAATCACTTGGGGGGGGGAGGTGTTTGTTATGACACGGATATTTATCCCTGCCAAGATTTTGATTTGGAGGTTCTGATTCTGGAGCCCGTGAATTTCTAACACCCTGCCAGATGATACCAATGCTGTTGGTTCATGGACCATACTTAGTGCAGCACTGTTATACTTCCGGCCATCTTCCACAAGATCAAGAACTCAGCAAGGAATCCCGGCCAGCATATAGTAAGGCACTAAATGAATGTCTTACTCTGTTTTGCTTCTTATTCTCTGCCTCTTCCTGTAAGTCTTGAAGAGCCCTTTGCACGAGCTTCATGTTCAAGTCCTGTTCTTCTCTGTAGTCCTGCTGAATCTGCCGCATCTTCTCTTGTAGGGATTTTTGCAAAGCAGCCTTCATTTCCTGTTTTGCCTTCTGTTTCTTTAGTTTCTCCTGTTCATCCTCAAGTTTAACCTGTGCAATGTCATTTTCCTGAGGTGGAACAATAATAAGGATAATGCGTCAGCACAATTGGACAAAACAAATAAGTTAATGCATTTGATTTAAGAGATGAGAATAAGGGATTTCTTGGAAATACATACACACGCACAAACCCCTGGATTTAGAGAGGCTATGAGAAATAAACTTCCTTTTTCATTGCTGGATCAGCAATAGAGCTTTGTGAAAATCACTCTGCATTGTGTGATAATAAAGTAATAAATAGCTTACTTTATTAGTAATGATTTTTTACTTTAATGGAGTTAAAAAAATGCAGAAAAGCATAAAGAGAAACCACCCTTAACATATTAACTGCCATGAGAGTTATTTCACTCGCTTTGGTTTTGACCCTGGGGCCACGTGAAGCATATATAAAAACTTATTGTTGGCTGGTCCGATGGTAGTGGGTTATCAGAACTTATTAACATTAGTGTCACTAAAGTTGGTATTCAACCCCCCACTGCTAAATTAAAAAAAAAATCTTATTGTTGATTTTCTTATTGTTACAATTATTAATAATATTGACAACTTAATTCTAAAAATGTGGACTAAATGAATAGAAGCCAATACATTTCATGTTTCTATTTTTGTTTGCCTTTAAATGACACTCGAAGTTTTTATCCTATTTTCATAATAAAACAGCGTGGCCCCAAGGAAAAGACTGATTTTTCTGTGTGGCAGTCAATGCGTTAATCCCAGTACTCATCACCCACCACCACGGTCAACTTTTTGGTGTACTGGCCTTCCAGTTCTACACGCATCGCTACGTCTAGATTTGCATACATTACTAAATAGCAGTAAGAATCCGAACATGGCAATGTGGCCTGTGACCCAGCCTGGGCCATCAGGCAGACGGCACAGTAACAGGCCTGCAAACTGGATTACACCCACAAGCTGATCACCATATAACAAGCATTTTGGAAGACCCACCACAAGGCGCGCCTCCTCTTCCTTCAGCAGCTGCGCCGCCTGCCTCTGCGCCTGGATGCTGGTGATCTGGGCGTTCAGCCCCAGGCGAGTGTTCTCCACCAGCTCTTGCCGTCTCCTCGCCTCTTCGGCTTCTCGCTTTTCCTTGGCTAACCGGTCTTCCTCCCACAGCCTTGAGAACAACTGCTTTTCCAACAGTTTTTGTCTCTTCAGCTCCTCATTAAATGCCACCTGTGCTTTCCGCTCCTCACACACTTTCTTCTGATGGATACAAAGCAATTCAACACGGAGCTCCTCGCAGCATTCCCTGAAAGAGGAATTTAGAAAAGGCAAGACCCAGCCTTTCATGAGGCGCTGCTCTCTTGAGGCACGTATCTATCTGGAGACTCACACACCGGAGTAAGGAAAGTCAAAGACCTGCATGGAGGCCCTCTGAGCAGAGGAAACCGGTGAGGGAGCCACAGGGAGGCAGGTGCCAGGCTGGCATAGCCAAAATACAGGCACTGCAATCAGGCAGAGCAGGCTTTGAATCCTAGGTTTGCCATTTCCTGTATAACCTTGGATCAAAAACTCAACCTATCTGTTTCTTTATCTGTAAAATAACTGCTTTTCAAGGTGTTGGTAAGGATCAGAGATGATGGATGTAAACGCTTGGTAGATGATGGAGGCTCAATAACTGGTAACTGCTACTGTAGAGCAGCGGTCCCCAACCTTTTTGGCACCAGGGGGCGGTTTCATAGAAGATGATTTTTCCACGGACGGGGCGGGGCGGCGGGGGAGAGAGGAGATGGTTTCAGGATGATTCAAGCGCATTACATTTATCGTGCAGTCAAACCTCTGGGCTGGTGAAAATCTGTATTCGCAGCCGCTCCGCAGCACTAGCATCACCGCCTCAGCCCCACCTCAGATCATCAGGCATTAGATTCTCACAGGGAGCGCGCAACCCGGATCCCTCGCAGGCGCAGTTTACAGTAGGGTTCAGGGCTCCTGTGAGAATCTGATGCCCCCGCGGATCTGACAGGAGGCGGAGCTTATGCAGTGATGTGAGTGATGGGGAGCGGCTGTAAATACAGATGAAGCTTCCCTTGCACACTGGCCTGCTCACTTCCGGGTTCATACCAGGCCACGAATGAACTGTACCAGTCTGTGGCCTGAGGGTTGGGGACCACAGCTGTAGAGGAACAGAAAAGAGATGGGCACTTGGAATATTAGGATTTGGTTGGAAGAGATATTGCATGTACATCCAAGGAAAGACCCAATAGGGTCAGCGTATCACAGCAAAGCTTTTCCACCGCTCTGGAATCCCTGTACACTGAAGGGGTCCCTGCCAGAGTTGCTGCCCCACTACCCTCTCACCCCCAGGCTTATGCCACCATTCAAGAAAAATGCTCTTTTAATAAGTATTTAGACCCCATCCTTTCTTTCAGTCTTAGTAATTCAAATTTCTTCCAAGGTTCTTCACTGAGCCCATTTTTTTTAAGGGCTATGATTCTCAACACTGTCTACTCTTTAGGATTACTTAAGGACTTTTTCAAAATCCCAATCCCCTCTTCTTTCCTCTCCTCCTCCTAGGCCAGACTAGTAAAATCAGAGTTTCTGGGGGGCGGGGGGAACACAAACAGTTGTATTTTTTAGAGCACCCCAGAAGGTTCTGGCACACAGCCAAGTTGGAGAACTTTTGATTAAAGGCAGTGTTTACAAACATCAGGTCCTCCTGGTTTCTAAATCAAATGCAGCACAAGAAGCTGAAGTTTGGAGAAGAGGCCCAATAAAGAACTTTTGAAGATCTGTGAATTGCTAAGACTGAAAGAAAGGATGAGGTCTACATTCATTATTACACAGGCGGTCAACACTATACAAATTGACATTAATCCAATGTTGAGTACTGTTCATTTGATGAGGATTCATCTCGTTTCCCTAGCTAAACTGGAATTTCTTTGAGGGCTGGGAATCAGAAGTATTCAGTAGGCCCCATACCACCTATGCAGTGCCCAATAAATAATTTTTGGTTTAATTGTCATATAATCATGCTCATTAGCAACATATATGATAACCAGCAGTGTCCACATTCTTGGAAGGCTCAACAAAGTAACAGAAACTGAAATTGCTAGGGTACCAAAAGAAACCAAAAACAAAGAACGCTTCAATATTTAAAAATGAATTTATCTATCTCAAATTAATCAGCGAAATTCTATCAGAATTGGCCAACATAAGTTATTGAAGTGCTTCTTAATCCTATGATTTGTACTCTAGCAAAATTATTCAATTAATGAAAATCTAAAGCCCAAGAATAACAAGTAGTGTGACATTTTTTCTTTTAAAAAAGCCTCCTTTTTCTAATTACAAAATTAATACATGTTCATTGCATAAAATCTAGAAAATACAGAAAAGTTTAAAGACATTTAAAAAAACCCAAAAACCCCTGAATCCCACTACCAAAACATAACCACTATTATCTTGTTAGTGTATTTCCTTTCAGTCTTGTGTGTATATGTGCATTTTTACTGGAACTGGGGGCATTCTCTGTGTGTGTGTGTATGTGTGTGTGTGTGTATGTGTGTGTGTGTGTGTATCCTTGTATCTTGATTTTTCCACCTAACATACTAGGAATATTTTCTCATGAAATATTTTTAAAAATAATTCCTAATTGAAAACTTTATTATAGTTTAATAAGCTGTATAATAAAGGTTGGAGCCTATAAATATACCATAGTTTATTTAAACATTTCCCTATTTGATGAAAATATAGGTTACTTCTGAGTTTTACTTCAAATAATGATGCAATGGACATTCTTAAATGTACTTCTTTCTGCTTATCTCTGATGATTTCCTTAAGGTAATTCCCTTCCTTAATATAAAATCAAAGAGTACAAATATTGTTAAGCAGTTGAGGATGCCTGCTGCCAAGGAAGGCGGAATTAACAGTGTATGAAGGTGCCCATATCAAGCATGTCTTTAGATCAGTAGGTCTTCAAACTTTTTAAATTACGTATTCTTTTAAGTAAAAAAAATTTAAGCACCAATTGATTATTATTTATAGATTGTATGCAGTGATTACTATATTACTGTATCATATAAATTATTAAATATATGCAAAAATAGAAATTAAAAAATAAACATCAACTATTTTCTTCCTATACCCTAATAATCCACCTATTCACTCGGCTTTAAGAGCCCCTACTTTAGGGATGTTCACTTTTATCTATAGATAGACAGGATAACTACCTTTTTTTAATGATGATAATCTTGATAAGAGGAAAACGTTACATTTGTGAGTGCTTTATAGTTTACAAGGTACTTTCACACATAGTATCTTGTTTGATCCCCACAAGCAGCAGGTATCATCCTCATTTTAGAGTTAAGGCAATTGAGACTCAGGAAGCCTAAATGTCTTCCCAAGCCACATAGCTAATAGTAGGAATATTATTAGCGACAGTTATTAAGTACTCATTATCTGCCAGACTCTATTCTAAGTACTTTTACCATGTATGAACTTTTATCATCTTTGTAACAACCAATGTGGCAATGAATATTATTGCAAGTTCATTGTTATTATTTTTATCCTTGGTTTACAGATGAGGAAATATAAACAAAGAGCAGGTAAGCATCTTACCTAAGTTCCTGTATTTCATATGTGATTGAACTGGGACCGAAGACCTGGAAGTGCGGCCCTGGAGTCTGGGTTACTTGGTGCTTCATTACATCACCTCTGCCAGCAACTGACAGAGGCAAGACTACTCACAGGGGTTTTGACCACACATTCTAGGTTATTCATTTAATAAAAATATCCCCAAAAAAACCCTAAAAGGTATACTTTAATCTGGGATGTAATCATTAATTATGTGTAAATATAGGACATTTAGACAGAGATTTCACAGTGTACCAAAAGCATGATCCATAAAAGAAATATTGATCAACTGGATTTGATTAATATTAAAAACTTTTGTTCCTAGCTCTCTGGGAGGCCGAGGCGGGTGGATTGTTTGAGCTCAGAAGTTCGAGACTAGCCTGAGCAAGAGCGAGACCCCGTCTCTACTAAAAATAGAAAGAAATTAATCAGACGACTAAAAATATACAGAAAAAATTAGCCGGGCATGGTGGCGCATGCCTGTAGTCCCAGCTACTCGGGAGGCTGAGGCAGGAGGATCTCTTGAGCTCAGGAGTTTAAGGTTGCTGTGAGCTAGGATGACGCCATGGCACTCCAGCCCAAGCAACACAGTGAGACTCTGTCTCAAAAAAAAAAAAACTTTTGCTCTTTGAAAGACCCTTTTAAGAGAATAAAATGATAGGCTACAGAGTAGGAAAGAACCACATATCTGACAAAGGACTTGTATCTAGAATATAGAAAGAACTCTCAAAACTTAACAGCTGAAAACCAAGCGATCTAATTAGAAAATGGGCAAAAGATATGAAGAGACACTTCACCAAAGAAGATGCACAGATGGCAAATAAGCACATGAAAAGTTTATCAAAATCACTAGCCATTAGGAAAATGCCAATTAAGCCCATGATGACATATCATTACATGCCTATTAGAAGAGCTAAAAAAAAAAAAATAGTGACAATATCAAAAGCTGGCAAGGACATGGGAAAACTGGATCTCTCATACACTGCTGGTGGAAATATAAAATGGTATACCAGAGTGGGTACACTCTGGAAAACAGTTTAGCAGTTTCTTAAAAAAACTAAACATATACATGTGATCCAGCAATAGTATATGACAACTCTCCCGGAGAAATGAAAACTTACGCTCACACAAAAACCTATACGTAAATGTTCCTTTCAGATTCCCTTATGATAGCCCAAAACTAGAAACAACCAAAATGTCCTTCAATAAGGGAACAGTTTAAACAAACTGAGGTATATCCGTACGACACAATACTACTCAGCAATAAAAAGGACAAACTAGCGACTCGTGCAACAACATGGATGGACCTCAAAGGCATTATGTAGAGTGAAAAAGCCTATGTTAGAAGATCACATATTGTGTGATTCTATTTATTTAACATTCTTAAAATGACCAAATTATGGAGCTAGAGAAGAGTCTAGTGGTTGCCAGGGGTTAGGAATGACCGGGGAGAGTGGTAGGAGTGACTACAAAGGGGTAGCACGAGGGACAGCTTTGTGGTGATGGAACAGTTCCGTTCTGGATTGTGGCGGTGGTTACGCAGATCTCCACGCGGGATAAAATGGCACAGAACTACATACCCACATACCACGTACCGTCAAGTCCTTATTTTAATATTGTATTATGGTTATGTAAGATGTAACCACTGGGGGAAATTGGGTGAAGGGGTACACTGGATATCTGTACTATCTTTGCACTTTCTGTGAATATATAATTATTTAAAATTTAAAAAAAAAAAAAAAAAAAACACTAGCTAATTTTTTTTATTATTATTCATTTCATATTATCACTGAAAATAATTTTGCTGCGCAGAGGATGGAGGTCATTAAAAATGACCCACTCCAGATATCAAATAGTCTAGGAATGCCACTGAATATGCATGAGAGAAATGAATGCATACGCCCATCAAAAGACATGCACACAAATATTCAGAGCAGCTTTATTCATAGGAATCCCAGACTGGAAATAACTGAAATGAATGTCACTGGGAGAATAAATATATTGTGGTGCATTTGTATTGTACAACAGAATATAAAAATAAAGAGAAGAATGAGAAAGAAAAATTTCATTGTGTTTCATACACGTATTAAAGCCTTAATTATATTTTTAGTAATGGAGCCTAATATAGCATCATTACTCAAAAGTATGTTTGGGGCTCTGTATTGAAGATCTAATGCTGCAGTGTTGCATTAAGACACTGAAAACAATTTGTTTTCAGATGAATTATATTACGGTAGGATATATTTGTTTCTTTAAAAATTCTAACAATTCATTTAACTACCAAAAACTCAGTTATACATGTGAAATATGTAAATATTGTCAAACTCATAAATATTTTAAAAGCACAACCACTTATGAACAATCCACTTTTCTTAATATATATTGAGACATTTACTAGGGAGTAGAAAATATATGAATGGTCCATTGACAGTCACTTTGGTGGTGTCCGCCTTTGACCCTCACAGCACCTTCTTCCCCAGCAACCAGACAGGGTGTCCAAGTCCCACTGAGGACAGGGTATGAGCACATACTTTACACAGGCTGGAAACTCCAAGTGTAACCCTGTTTTGGTCACTACAAGCTTGAAGACCCAGGCAAATTCCTATCTGTGGAACTCAGTTAGCCACCTGCAAGCCAAAGAGAGTGGCAAGTCACGTCAGCCCTACACATTGCTACACTTCACTGCCCTCCTTCAGCAGCTTCCCAAGCCCTGAAACTTCCCATTCCGCCCAGTTTTATCAGTCTGAATTTACTCTCATAATTACAGTAGCTGCATCTGCAACTCGTTTCTAGTACGCACTGCAATAGCTTACTTCTTCTGGCCCCTAGGGTTTAGGGATGTCTATGCTATTAATAGCAACTTCACAGCAGAAAGGAAGAGACAGCAAAAGCTTTTCTCTGAACCATGATTTGACTCCCCAGCATGCCTCATTTTGCTGCTTTCTCACATCTGTTGACTTTGGGGTTTCTGACCTACTCAGATTTGGAATGCTGTGAAAGATGAACTCCTTTTGTATTCCACCAGATTTTAACTCAGGGTTTCAATTGACTCTTGGACCATCTGTTCCTGAATCCAGTTTAACATGATACACACCCTGTGCCTCTCACGCTTGGTGACCTGATAACCTAAGTGACACTACCACAGAGGCCGGAACAAAGTAGAGGCTCAAAAATATTTAATATTTATGGAATGAATGTTTTAACACTTCTAGGTAATATTTGAACTTAAAACACCCATCTGAAGATAAAAATCTTAATCAGTTACTCTAAAATTAAAAGACAGATGAAGTGGGTGAGTTGGGGCATTCCATGGGTGACATCATGTGATCGTCACTGCGCTGAAAGACATGAATGAAAAAAGGGGGCAAAATAAACAAACTATCCTGAGAAATATAATAGCAATTCTTTTTTTTTTTTTTTTTTTTGAGACAGAGTCTCACTCTTTTGCCCGGGCTAGCGTGAGTGCCATGGCATCAGCCTAGCTCACAGCAACCTTAAACTCCTGGGCTCAAGCAATCCTCCTGCCTCAGCCTCCCGAGTAGTTGGGACTACAGGCATGCGCCACCATGCCTGGCTAATTTTTTCTATATATTTTTAGTTGTCCAATTAATTTCTTTTTGATTTTAGTGGAGACGGGGTCTCGCTCTTGCTCAGAGCTGGTTTCGAACTCCTGAGCTCAAACGATCTGCCCACCTTGGCCTCCCAGAGAGCTAGGATTATAGGCGTGAGCCACCACACCTGGCCTATAATAGCAATTCTTAATGTTCACATTCTTAGAAGTCACCGAGGCACTGAAAATATAACTGAGAAATCACAATATAATGAAATAATAAATTATAAATATATGATAGCTCTTGCTGTAAGAATAAGAGGAAGGGATGTAAGACATTGAGACTTTTTAGTATATCTTTGCTTTAGAGGTAAACAATCTCTTAGTTTGTGAACTTAAAAGCTTCTGCCAAGCTCTTGATGATGCAAAACTGTAGATCATCTCAAAGGATCATCCTTGGGTAAACCTCCACATGAACCTTCCCTCTGTAAGTCCACAGTAGTGGGCTGAAATCAACGCATTGACTCAGGGTGTCCTAAGATGGGAAAACACAATGAAAAGGAATACGGAGGCAACCACAGGATCAGACTGAGCACAGTGAAAACCAGGGATCTGAAAACCGAGGGTCACTGTGGGTCTGGGTCAGGAGGTGGATCGGAAGTCCAGGTGATCAGATCTCATGGATCAGAATACCAGACAAGGAAACAGACAATAAAGAACAGGTAGCTAAGCACACATTCAGCACAGGTGGCAACTACAGCAGTAGGGAGACAGCCCAACTTTACCAAAGACTCCCTGGGATAAGGGCTTTAAAAGAACTCCCTGCCAACAGCAAGGCTTAGGTTAATACATACAATTCGACAACAAAATCTCACTTGGTACTTCCATTCTAATTGGGAAGCAAGCACAGAACATTAGACCACAGTTCTCAAACTCTGTTATTATTCAATGATACGTAATATAATTGCCAAGACTTAAAGGTACAACTACTGTGTATACCCTCACTAGGCTATAATCTACTCCAAATTAGCATTCCGAAATCTTTAATATGTCTGCTTTGGATTCTGTTTGTGTGTTTTTCTGATTCCATTACCTGAATTGTTGGTCTAGCTTTTCAGCCACAAAATCCTGTCTCTCTTTTTCTTTCTTCTCTTTTAATAATCTAGTTTTCTCTCTCATTCTATCTTTTTTCTCTTCAATGGTTTCTTCTTTCAATTGCATTTCAGTAAAATATGCATTCTCTTCTAATGCTAAAAGTTCACGTAGCCTGAAAGAAAAAGATCAAAAAAAAAAATTCAAATTCTCATGCTGCATGCACCATTTTATTGATTTTTATTTGTTATATCTGATTTCAGACTTATATGTCTAATAAATTTGGTAAGCAGGAAAAGATCATGGCAGTCCTCTATAAGACTAGTTGCCACTTAAAGCAATAAACAGACTAATATGCACCATATTTTATTTGATGACATACAAATGTACACATATGAAATGTACACTTTCAACAAAGAAAGTAAAACAGATTTTAGTTAAAGTAATGAAATATGAAACAATATATTCACTTGTTTTCCATCTCTAAACAGAGGTTATCATCAGCAAAAATATTAAGTGATAGCAATTTGAATATAAATATTTCAGCCACAATCCTTATACTTGATTTTTGACTGGTCAATTTCAAATTGCAACTTTAGGAATGTTTCATAATCTGGGTCCCCAGGTGTGTAAGCCTTACTTATTTCGTCTTTCTTCAATATTAATAAGAAACCCTTGCACAGCATCCTTGACTCTTGCTTGCACAAGGTTCTCCAAAAACTTGCGGTCATTGTGTTGGTCCCACTCAACTTTCAAGCGGTCCCGTTCATTTGACTTAATAGAGGCCAAAATAGCATGATACTTCTGATGACTGCGTCGGATTCTTTCCAGTTGATGCTCAGCCCCTTGGTCTTTGGGAGGCTTGGCTCTCTGAAAACAAAAGCTACTATCACTTATGGTAAACCAAAAATTAATAGCATATTTTCAGTTATGACCTCCATCAACATTCATACTAAATAAAATTGGGTATAAAAAACTAATACATCCTGTTACGACTGAAAACAGCTTAAGCACCTAAGGAGTAACTTGCTTGATTCTCTGAGCCTATACCTAAGATGTTACCAGATCAGTCTCAAATATTTCAGAAGTGCCTTTTGAGTTGATGGAATTATAAAGTTAAAAATGTGACCAGGACTCTAAAGATTATCTAGTCAAACTCAGAGACATTAAGCAACTTGCCGAAGGTGCTTCAAATAGGGCATATCTAGACAGACAAGAATTAGAGGTCTTCTAATTTCTGACATTGATCTTGCCACCCATATTCCACATTGTTTCAAAGGTGTACATCATAGTTACCACCATCAAAATACTTTCAATGAAAAGTATCTAAGTATATAGGATATATACACACCCACACAGACACATAAATACATTTTATATAGCTGTGACAATGAAAAATCCTACTAAGGAAGAATGAAATGAAAGAAAGGAGGGAAGGAGGAAGGAGAAGAAGGAAGGAAAAAAAAAAGGAAAAATGCTGGTGGTATAACTGTATTCTTATTTCTGTGGTGCCCTGAAGTTTTAACGCAAGGACTGTGGCCTGACACTTTGGGGTAACTTGGAATTTCTGTAAATGTATTGTATTCATACAAATGGCCTCCAAAAAGTTGGAAATGCATGTAACATTTTGTATATATATTGATATACTTAATGAAATCACATAGACTAGATCTCTTTCATTTCTGTATTTCTAACATTGAGCATAATGCATACAACAGTCAGGTTCTCTACATGAATGAATGAAACAATGTTTCTGGGTGGGCCTGATGTAATTTCTACACCTTCTGGAGCCACCAGGAAATCCATAGTCTTGAGCTTTGTATTTTCATCAAGTTTTATCAAGTCATCCTTAGGTGGGTTGTGAGACACTGGGGTGCTGATTCACAGCAACAAAACTCTTAACTCACAAGGCAGAGAGAGAATGTCAATCTGATAGCTCACATGTAGAATATTACTGTCAGGGTTATCAGAACACTAGGGTTGGGTGTTTGTAATGAAGTCTCCTGGGGAAAGAAAAATCAATATTTGAAGACAGCTTGATGAAAAGATTCAGGGCTCAGGATACACATATAAGTACCAAGATAAGGCAGGCCCTGAGGTGGAGAGGAGACAAGATGATGTTGGGGGTTATAGCATGTGAAGTAGCTAATCCATATGGGAATTATTTGGAGCCTAGAGCCAGATAATTAAACTATTGTTCTCTAATATTTTTGGCATTTTATGAATGCAGATTCTGTGAATGAAGGAGAGCAGGATACACAGCAGGAGTTCAGGCTCCTGCTGTAGATACATGGGCTGAGAACAAGAACCAAGCACCAAGGTCACATGGAACCACTGTCTCCGGTTGGCAGGACAGGAACCAGGCTCTGTACATTTTGGCTAAAGAGGAGAATACAGGTGAGGGGTTGTGAGGAACAGCATGAGCAGTAGCCAGGGCACAGGAAGTCCTTTAAGGCTTGAGGCATCCTGTGCAGGAGTCTTTGGTCTGGGAAGGACTCAGTCTCTGGATGAGTAAAGTATGACCTGGAGTTCTCTAACAAGGTGGATGCCAAGCCAGGAACAGTCTTGGCATTGTTCAAACACACACCATTTAATAGAAATATGATGCAAAACACATACGTAATTTTCTATTTTCAAGTAGTTGCATTTTAAAAAGAAGAAACAGGGGAAATTAATTTTGATAATTCATTTTATTTAACCGATATATCCAAAATATTATCAACATATGACTTTAGGCACATTTCAAGTGCTCAAATGCTATATGTGGTTAGTGGCTACTACTGGACATCACAGCTGTAAACCACGCTAAAGGCAGGAGAACACACTACTTTGTGTCTTCAAGGTCACTAAAGGCTTTTGTTACTGTAGCATCTCAATTTATAGTTATTAGGATTGCAATTTACAATGCCTTACTCCTAGGATTGAGTCTGGCCTCTACTCATTACTGTATTGAGTGAGTTACTTAATCTCTTTGAGTCTCGGTTTTCTCACCTGTTAAATGAACAAAATAAATGTTCACCTGTTGGGTTTGTAGGAGGCACTCATTAAATAGATTCTCCTTTTACTGCCCTATTACTTCAGACAGTACATACGCCATCGCTTTTTCTGAGGGGATTGTTTAGGGTCCAAGTCTCATCTCTTGGTGGTTTTAATTCTTCCAACACCACTCTGCTACCTCTAACATCTACACTTACCACACTCAGACACCTGAGAAGGAGCAGATGCACCAACTCTGAGCTCTTCCTTTTCCTCTTAATTCTTCTAAAGGTGCAAAGTGGTCAAAACGCCTGCTTCTTTGGTTTCGTGGTGGCATTTTTATTTTTTCCTGTTCCTTATTGGTTCCCAGCACAAGTAACAGCACTCAAGAAATGGCCCAGCCCCTGAGCCCTTTGTTTGAATACAGAACCCAAAGTAAAGCAGTTTCTTTCTTTCATGGAGTCTGTTTATAATTGTCACCTTGAACTCTACAGCCTATAGAAGACACCAGTCTACTACTTCCCAGCTCCAGTTCCTACAGTACTCGGATTTAGACAAAGAGCAGGTCTATAATAGGTTGACTAAAACTTGCTATGTGCACTGTGGAGAATAATAAAACTGTATTCTTGATTATTTCTGATCTTTCTTTGATAAACTGATATCACAGAAAATATAGCACATCATTATCTGCTGTGTTAACCATAATGGTTTTATGCATGAGCAAGTTGTTTCTGCAATTAGGCTACAGATTGAGCATCCCTAATCCGAAAATCTGAAATCCTCCAAAATCTGAAACTTTTTGAGTGATGACATGACAACACAAGTGGAAAATTCTACACCTGACCTCACCTGTCTGGACACAGTCAAAATGCAGGCACGCAACACAGTTTATTCAGCATCTCCAAGGGAAAAATAAAATTACCTTCAGGTTGTGTGTATAAGTGTGTATGTAACATAAATGAATTTTGTGTTCAGACTTGGGTCCCCTCCCCAGGATATCTCATTATATATATGCAATATTCCAAATTCTGAAATCTGAGACCCTTCTGGTCTGAAGCATTTCTGACATGGGATACTCAACCTATATAAGCTCCCTGGATGCAGGGGTCAGGTTTCAATGAAGGGTACACCTCCCAGGGTCATTGTATCTCCCACGGTGCTGTACACACAGCAGGGGCTCAAGTGATAACTCTGCAATCACCTAATTGCACGGGGCAGGTTTTCCCCCTGCAGAAACAAAGGGACCTAGGTGCATGGACCAACAGTGACCAATAGTGACCGGAGTTCTCAGCAGGACCCATCGAATTCTGTAGCAAGCAGCATCCCCCTAGCCTAAATTTGAACTTTAAAAATCCCAACTGAACATAAAAATCTACCACCTCCTACCACCCTAGCCTTAGAGGCAACCACCCTGCATTTTTCCAGGCATGCAGCGTGACTGTCCAGCAATGGTTACTGGTTGAGTTGGCGCAGGAAAGGCTCCATAACCACTCACAACTCCTCACAGCCTAATTTCCCTTCCACAGATGATTTTCCTAGGAGTGAATGGGAAGCCCAAAATCACACAGCTGAATCACGGCCAGCCCTGCCCCCAGATCTGTTTCTGGGCCCGGTGCCCTTTCCATGACACACACTCCCCACTATAAGGGGACAGACCTCCTTCCAGTGTCCTAGAGACTGAAAACCCCCAAGATCCCAGTGGCGATTCTCCAAATACAGATCCTAAATGCTGTAACTGGGGGAGCAGGCGGAACGGTTGGGCTCAGCCTGCCCCAGAGTGTGGGCAGAGAGAGCTGTAGGTCCACCACCCCCACCCCGCCACCACATCCTATGCTTACCACGAGCACCACTTTGGGAGTGGGGCCCTTAACTTCCCGCTGTACGGCGCCAAACCTCTGGCTGTACATTTGCGAGTCCCCTCGGGATGGGGGAGGCGTTAGCCGCGCTCCCCCAACCGCAGCGACCTGCGGGACCCGCTTCGGCGACGCAGAGGTCTGGTTGCCATGGTGCACCTCGCGGGGTGAGGGGCAGGTAGAGGTGGGTGGGTCCGGCGGAAGTCGGTCCCGTCACCATGGGGGCCACAGACGCCTGCACTCCCGACTTCCTGCTGCTGCAGAGGAGCGGAGTCTGCGCGGTTCTCAGCCCGCCCCTGGCCGAAGCCCGCCGACCTGGCGCCCTTGCTCTAGGTTCATCAGAATGGAAGAAAAAAACCTCTGCCCTGAAGAGAAGTCTAATTATAATTCCAATTGACTTTGCTATTTATATCCTGTAATCGGTCTAAAAGCATGAGAAAAGTTAGTGGACATTTTGTGGAGAGGTCAAATTTTGTACCATCTCTAGGTTAATCTTAGCGATGACAGTAATCATCACAGGACCACCTTATTTGTGTAGCTCTTTAAAATTTGCAAGGTATTTTCACACATACAACCTTTCAGACTCCCAAATATCTTACTCGGTTGATGGAACTGCAGGTTATCATTCTCATTTTACAACTAAGACAGTTAAGGCTCAGGGAGCCTGAGCGCCTTGTCAAACCACTCAACCAGTAATAATAAATTATTAATAAAATCTTCCTACTGCAATGGGTAGAAACCAGGGCTTAGATTCAGGATATCCTAGGATGGGAGCAGATCAAATGGGCTGGTGAAGCAGTGGCACGGCCTGGCAGTGCACAATAAAGACCAAGAGTCTGAGTCGAGGGTCACAGTGGACCAGTGTCAGAATGTGGATCAGAAGTCCAGGCTAATTGGTTCCTGACAGGATTTCAGGCAGATCAGGGACTCTAGAACGCACAGGTGGAAACTAAAATTGTATTTCCAGTCAAGAGCAAGATGGTAGTCAATACCTAAAAGCCAATTAAGAATGACACTTTGGTACTCCATTGCTGAAGTGGGGGCGAGCATAGCACACAGAAAAAAATCAATACCTACGTCAGATACTGATGTATAACAACCAAAGTACAACTAATGTGTATGCCCTCTTAAGGACGCAATTTACTGTAAATTAGCATTCCTTAATCATTTTGCAATCCTCCCACTTCGGATTTTGTATGTGGTATAAGTCTCTAGGTTTGAATTCCATTTCCTGAATTGCTGGTTCAGCTTTTCAGCCACAAAATAATGTCTGTCTTCTCTCTTAATAATCTCTTTTAATAATTCTCATTTTTGTCTTTTTTTTCCTCTATGACTCTTCTTTCAATTGCAGTTCGGTAAAATGCTCATTTTCATTTACTGCTAAGAGTTTACATAGCCTGAAACAAAAAAGAAAGAAATTAGGTGTCGTCTCGGTTCCCTGGATGGTGTCTCGAGTGGCGGTTCCTTGATCTTGAGTCTCCCAGGCGCCTGGCCCTCGGGTTGGTCTGGGGGGAACCACCCACCCCAAACACAAAGCCTTGGGGGAAGACGGCATTGAGAACTCCCTCTGCCTGGAGCAGAGTTCGGGAAAAGCCGCTGTGACTCAGGGCCGCTCATCAGGTACCCCCGAGTTCGCGCAGCCCGGAGGGTCCTGTCGGGATGAATTCTCGGAGGCTAAGACCGACTCGGCAGCCCCCGGACATGACAGCTCGTCATGCCGCACCCTCACCCCTGGAAAGCTCCGTAATTTAACGTCGGTACGGTTTCGCGTGTCTTACCACCATTTGAAGAGGGGCAGTGGGCATCCCTCTGGCTCAGCCTAGTACGGTGTTTGCGCAGGGCGCAGGACACGTCCCAGGGCAGCCAAGACACGGGTGGGGTGAGTGTCTCCAGGGCCCGCAGGGCTAGCCGCGGCCGGGAACAGCGGACTCTCGCCCCGACGCCCCCTGGCGGCCCGTCCGGAGATTGAAGGAATCCGGCTGAGGCTGAGCACAGCGAGCCGCAGCCTTCCTTCAGCCAACCCTCCTGAGAGGCCTAACGTAAGTGATTCCCCCCAAGGTCTATGGACAGAAGAGACCTTGATCTTGCCACCCTCTATCCCAGTTTCTCAGAGGCAGGTTAAGTGTTACCACCAAGACGCTCCCAAAAGAAACACTAAGCATATAAATCAGTAAATGGGACAATAAAAATCATTTAAAAATAACTTTAAAATAGAACAGCTTAGAGATAGAAACTAAAGTATTTCCAATTCCTGTTGTGCCCCAAACAAGGTTCACACAAGGGTTGTCCTCCTGATAGTTTCCTGAATTCTATATTTTCAGCATTAAATTCCATGATAAAGTTGGAAATCCATTCATTTGTAATACATACGGATGCATTTAATAAAATCGCATGGACCATATCTTTTTCATTTCTGTATCCCAGTATTAAGTACAAGTGCCTACCATGCGCCAGGTTCTCAATACTTGAATGAATGACACAAAAATAGCCAAGACCAGCAAGTTTTTTCTGGGTGGGCTTGATGGAATTTCTGTACTTGCTGGGATCCCCATGAAATCCATGGTCTTCAGCTTTGCATTTTCAGCAATGTAGTTTTATCGAGTTATCCTCAGATGACTAGACAGACCCTTTGGGGGCTGATTCATGGCAAGGTGGCTTTGTAATGTGTCACCATGGCTAGGCTATATTTCCCAGAACTCCCTTCCCTGTATGCTTCCAGTTAAGACGGGCCACAGAGACAATGTGCCTGATAATTGGTGGGCAGAAGTGAAGCAGCAGCATACTCTTTTTGCACTTGGAAGGCTGGTGCTGGGGCACCAGGTGCTGTTGCAGTTCACGCATGTTGTCATTTATCAGCTGGCTCACCTCGTCGGTGTGGGGCAGCAGTCAGGCCTGAAGCCAGGCCTACAGCTGCTCCACCTTCCCCAGGATCTTCCTTCAGCTTCTCTAATTCCTGGGCAGATGCATATTTAACTCTGTGAGGAAGGGCACCAGTTTCTTCTGCAGGACACCCACATCATCGAAGCTGGAGGTAGTGAGAGACTGACATAGGTTCCAGGCCATCCTCGTGGGCTCCAGCTTGTGCTTGTGGGCTGTGCTGTGTCCTCGGTCTCCCACACTTTATATCCATCTTCCCTTCCCGACTGCCTGCCCTGCAGACTTCAAGCTCCAGCATTAGATGCAAAGGTAACAGCCTTACAGAGACTGTTTAACCAGCTCCCACAATTGCATGAGGTCAAATCCCTATAATAAATCCTTTAAAATACATATATACATAATCTTTATCTTAGTGGTTCTGCTTTTGTGACTGAACCCTAATACACATGGAAAGCACATTCTTAACTCACGAGTCAAAATGCCAATCAAATTTCACTTAGAACATCATTGTCAAAATCACCAGAATACTAGGGTTGGGTGGTTGGATCCTGGGGGGAAGCAAAGCATATCAGATT
The DNA here is from genome assembly GCA_963575035.1 of Avahi laniger. NCBI lineage: Eukaryota > Metazoa > Chordata > Mammalia > Primates > Indriidae > Avahi > Avahi laniger. The sequence goes on along the minus strand of CAUYSK010032619.1, from coordinate 32,829 downwards.
ATCCAGTCTTGATTAGGGCTGAGCTAGGTAGCGTGAGGCAAAGGAAGGGGCAGAGGAGGGTGGCACAGGGCTATATTTTATGAGTTAGAATTGGGAAACGGCTAATCCATATCTGAATTACTTAAAGCTGCAAGGGCTGGGACTAGGGTAAGGCAAGGGAGGCACACAGGGTACAAAATTTAAGGAGGCACTCACTCAGTCCTGGCCCTGTAAAGCTGGCTAAGTAACAAATTACAGGTCTAATCGTTTTGGCACTTTATGAATGAAGTTGGAGAAAGTGAGGTAGGGCTGAGCCAACACTGGCCCTCGGGCAGGACTCAAAGCAGGAATTCAGCCTCCTACTAGACATTTGGGCTGAGGGAAGGAATCAAGCACGCAGGTCATCAGAGGACAGGAGATACATGTTGTTAGGGAGGACAAGCCAGGCTGGCAGCTTTAGTCCCACAGACTGCCCTGGCAGAGGAAGCGGAGTCAGGGTAACAAGCAAAATGGACAGCAGGCAGTGAGGAGGGATACCCTTGAGGGTTTGAGGAATCTGAGGCAGCACATGGGGCCTACAGAGAACCCAGTTTCTGGACGAACAGATGTTCTTACAACAAGATGACCCTTTCCACATACAGCCTTGGCACTCCCTAAACCATGCTAGAGACAGGAGTATAAGGGATTTATTATAGTATTTATAGTAATCCATTGTGTGTTTTCAAGGTCACTGAAAACTCCTGTTACTATAATATTACACATTATTGCATACAGGATTACAGTTTACAGTTTAGTGGTTTAAAGAACATGGCCTTTACAACCTGGGTTTAATTCTAGGCTCTACTAACATTATTTGACATTGGACAAATTAATTTGAGTCTGTTTTCTCATCTGCAAAAATGGGCAAAATCAATGTCTTCCTAAAAAGACTGTTTTGAGGATTAAATAAATGGGGTCCATAGGAGGAACACACCAAATAGCAGTTCCTTTCCTTTCCTCAATTTTTCACATTACATTTGCAATTGCTGTCTCCCTGAGGAAATGTTTAGAGACACTACCAGGTCTCATCCAGAAGCCACTTAAATTATTTATACAGATGGCCCATTTAGGTTGTTTTGTTGTGGCTTTAATTATATTCCCTTTCCCCACCCCAGCTCCCCCACCCATAATATCCAACTTATTATCACACTCAGGCTCTTGGGGAGGAGCAGATAGATGCACCAACTTTCTACTCTTTCTGTCTTTCTTTCCCGCGCTTACTTCTTCTATAAGCTCAAAGTACTGTTAGGCCTGTTCCTCTGGTTTGGTGGTAGGTTTTTCCTCCTAGGGTTGATTCACACACAAGCCCTGGCAACCAATCTAGGGTCCAGCCCCCAGTAGATCAGTGTTGTCTCTCAAAAAGCCGGTCTGCAAATATCACCTTGAATCCTACAGTCTGCAGAAGCCTCCAGTCTACTGCTTTCTAGCTCCAGGTTTTTTAAGGTCCTTGGACCTAGAGAAGAGGGAGCAGGTCTGTATGTTGAATGAGGTTTGCTACGTGCAAAATGGAGCATCACAAAACCATTTCCTACTATTTTGTGTCCGCCATCCCATTTCCCCTTAATTATCCTTTATCTCTTCTCTGTCTCCTAGAAACTATCATTATAGAGAGCATAGCACCTTCTCTGTTAACACATATTGCGCACATAGTTACATAATAAGCTAAGGGTAGGGATCCTGTGTCTCCTGAAGGGTAAGCTTTCCAGGGTTCATTGTACTCACTGCTGGGTCTCCCAGGCTGCTGTCCACCCAGCAGGAGCTCAGTCAGTACCTGTGTAATCACCTAGGTACAGACGGAAAGGTTTCTGGCCTATTGGAATTGATTTGCAGGAGCAAAGGACTCCAGGTGCTTAGGCCAATAGTTTACATTGCCAGCGTGTGGGGCTGTGTGCAGGGCCTGTCAACATTCTGCCGGAGGCAGCATTTCCCTGTCCTCCTCCCACCATCCCAGTCCTTACAGGCACCTATCCTTCATCCTATGCCAGGTCTACAGGGACAGCTCTGCGCAGCAGCTCAAACAGTTAATAACCTCAACAGGCTCAAGAATGGCTCAAGAGACCCAGCCCAAGCCCTTCCATGGAGGCTGCTCCAGGAAGTGCAGGATGAGCTGGAGATCACACAGCTGGATGTGGACCCAGCTTAGCGTCAGCTCAGGACCCAGATCTGCCCACCCCACTGCCAGGCAAGACCCACAACCATTTCTGGGACATATACTCCCCACTGTCAGGGAACACCCACCAAGTGGTCTCTTGGAGACTCCAAAGGCCTTCAAGACCGCAAATGATGGTTCTCTGAGTAAGAACTTACATATCAAGGAAAACCCCCATGGGGTTTACTCAGGGGGATGGGGACCAGACTTTCCTTATCTTTCTTTATCATTCAAATTTCCTCATAGGGCATCAAGGCCTCCTCCCTCTCCCAAAGGAGAGGCCTAACCTGCAACACTATTGGGCTGGGTCTCAAGGGAAATTTCTAGGGTCCTGCACACATGCCCCTCATGGACTGTGGTCAGCACAGTGGATGTGAAGCCTTTACTTCCCACTGCACTATACCAAATTGCTGACTGTATTTTCAAAACTCAGAGCCCACATCTGACTGGCACCCACCCCATCCCCACCCCTCACTGTGTGGGGCACACCTTGGCAACCAGACTGCTGTGTCTCGGAAGCGGGTTCCACCCAGGCTGAAAATCTCCGTGATCTAGGGAAGAATTAACATCATAGGTCAACATGCCCAGTGGGGCTAAAGTAGGGTCAGGGCAGGGTGGGGCATCCCCAGCACTGACCACAGGTGTGCCAGCCCCTCCTGCCTCCTCCTCTGGGGCTGATTTGGAGGGAGAGTCATCCTTGTTCTCCTCTGCCTTGTCCTCCTCAGGGTCAGGTGGTTCTTGCTTCACAGGTGGCAGGCCTGGGTCTACTGCCTGGGAGAAGTGGGGAATAGGCAGCAGTTAGAAGGCCAGGCCTGAGGAAAGTCTCCATCAGCACAAACCATCACGGTGCTGACAAATCCCACTTCCACTACAGTTCAGCACAGAAATGCCACCTCCCTACCTACAAACCTTTCCCATTCCTCACTGATCTCCGTTTTTCTGTTAGCTGGGCAGCAAAGTATGCAAAACTAGTTGCCTATGGAAGTGGGGTATCTGTTACACAGACGGGGTAATTCTGCAGAAAGGCTGATCAGCATATCTTCACTCTGCTCAAAGAACTACCATCATGGCTCATCATCACCCTGCTTAGAGACCACCCTTTTATGGCACCAACAGAATGTCCATTACTGCCCCTACCTTGCTAGGGCAGCCAGGCACCAATACAGGAGAAGTCAGGATAGCTGTGCCTGGTGTCCACTCTTCCTGGGCATCCGCCTTCTCTTGCTTCACCTGGGGTAAGGCCACAACCCAACTCAGGCCAGAGCACTGGGCCTCCTGCATGAGGGAGGATTGCAGCAGACTTGGTCTCAGCTCCCTGGCGTGAGGCTAGATGGGACTGGAAGGGCAGAGTAAGAAGGGGCCCTCACCTGCAACAGGGCCTCTGTGGAAGCTGCAGCAGGGCCTGGCACCTGCACGGGACTGCTTGCACCCTCCCGTAAAAACACAAGGTCGGTTCCAGGCGGAGGGAGCACAAAGCCACCACCTGCTTCTTGCTTCATTGGAGCCTGGGCACGGCCTGGTTTGGCTGTGCGTGTAGCCAAGGGGTTCTTCAGAGTGGGGCCCAGGCGGGGCCTTCGAGCAGAGCTGGTCCTCTTTCGACGACGGTAAGGTGGGGGCGATCCTGCCCCATCTTCAGATTCTGACCAGACACTTGGCAGCAGCCGCTTCTGAGGAAAGATGGGGTGCTATGGCCACCTGGTGTCATTACCAATCACATCCACCCTGCCCTGCTCAACATGCCTGCTAATCTCCCATTAGTCCCATCACAGAATCTGCTTACACATGAGCCCTTTGTCATTGAGACTGCTAGCCTCCCATTAGCAATGCCAGTGCCACCTAGACTCGTTTCCCCAGCACAATGTTTGCTAATCCTCATCCAAAGCCATAGCCCCGCCCACCCACCTACCAGGCCTACCCACCATTCCCAAGTACTGGGGCATGTGGCCCCACCTATCCCGTCCACCTGACCCTTCCTGCCCCACCCACCATGGCAAACTGCAGGCATTGGCGCCAACGACACTTCTGGCGCTTCTGGTTGCTGCCCCCGAATTTGGGCTTGTCGCAGCAGAAGTCGCAGCGGCCACAGTCCATCCGCCGTAGGCAGGCTGCACAGGCCCCGCACTTGCGGTTCTGCCGGCGGTTCGTGTAGGGCTGCTGGGGTGGGGGGAATGGGTGGTGCTGTCACTAGGACTAGGAGAGGCCATCCTCAATGGCTATTCCAGTGCCAGTCCTGGTGCTCCTCTAGCCCCATCGGAGGGCACTACTTGCATACTAGTCTTAGCCTCTTGACTCCTCACTAGTCACACGTCAGCGTTTGCTAGTGCAACACTGGCCACTATCACTGTGCCAGCTGGCCCTCGGTACCGTTAGGACTGTGGCTGCTCCATCCCAGGATCCATCGCTGTATCTGCTAGTATTCCACTAGCTACCAAACAATTTCTCTGACCTCACCTCCAGCAGGATTTTGCTGGCCCTCGGTTACCTCCCATCACTGTGCCTGCTCTGTCTGTTCATTCTACGTGAAACCCAGTCACTGTACAGGCCACTCCTCCATCAGCCCCATCACTGTGTCTGCTAGTCCTGCGTTAGCCACCAGAGTGCTGGTGCATCTGATGTGGCACTGTCACTGCACCTGCTGAGCCATGTTAGTCCTCCCCCCTCGTCCGCTCATCCCATCCTAGGACCCATTACTGTGCCTTGCTGTTCCCCAGTAGGCCCATCACAGCATCTGCTTCTCTGGAGTTAATCAAGCATCCTGGGAGAGTCTAGGCTTATCCAGGTAGGGCGGGGCCACTCACTAGCTCGTCCTCCTCTACACAGTAATAGATGAACTCGGCAGGTGGCGAGGGGGCCAGGGTTCTGGGGTGCTGTAGAGGCAAATGGGGTGGGGTCAGGGCAGGTACTTGGTAAGGTTTCGGGTGTGCCTCCCCCCACCCACTGGGGCCTCACCAGCTCTGTGGGCTCTGGGGGTTGTGATGGGGGAGGTGGAGGCACTGGCTGGGCTCGGGATTGCCGCCTGGCAGCCTTCTTGGAGTCACAGCGCCCCCTGCGGCGGCCATGTTTACCCTGGGAGAGAGTAGAAAGAGTGGTTTGGGTTTCGTGGCACCAGGCAGAGCCAGGACATCCCAAGATTACAGAAAGCGTGCATGGGACAGGTAGGTAGAGGGTGGGGTGGAGTGGGGGGAGCCACAACCAGGGGAGGGCAACGTTGACATCGCTGATGGTGGCAACGGAGACGGTCAGAAAGATGCTGACAGACATGGGCAGGGAGGTGAGGCGAGAGAGGTGAGCATGAGGTAAGGAAGAAAAGAAAGACATGAGGTGGGCAAGGCCAGGCTGGAAGAAAGCGGCAGCAGCAAAAACTTTAACAGCAGAATGAGCCCTGCCTCCTCCAGCCTGACTTACCCGTAGGCAGCGTCGCTGGACACACTTCCACTGACGCCTGAGCCCAGGGCGGGGAGGGCGTAGGCAGATACGGCAACGGCCACAGTCCTCTTGGGTCTGACAGCCCCGGCATACTCCACACCCTCGGCTCTGTGTGCGTGTGTGGGGAGGGCCAGAGGCATGATGCATGAGGCCAGGGCCATGAGGACCAGTGGCTGGGGTGAGCCTTGGGCCCTCCCCACCTGCCCGACTCACCCTTTCCACGATCCGGAGACAGCGTCTCCGCTCACACTTGCAAAACAGCCCCGAGGCCACATCATGGGGCAGCTGCAGGAGGCAGGTGGAGCAGGCCCCACAGTCTTCAGTTACCTGGCATGCTGCACACTCCCCACAGCCTACACGCTGCCAAGAATTGGGGGTATAAGGTCACAGGCCAGGCAGAGTGGCTCCAGAAGCGCTGCCCCACCGGTGTCTACTGATCCTGCGTTAGCTCCTATCACCACGTCTTCTAGTCCCCCATTATCCTCATCGCTATATCTGATAATTACTGGTTAGCTGCCATCAATGAGGCCATTAGTATGTCTACTGGTCTCCTGTTAGCTTCATCACTGTCTACTGGTACCTCATTAATTCCCATTACTGTGTCTGCCAATCCACACTAGCTCTCTATAAAATGACTCTTACACCCTATGGCCCCATCACCATTTCTTCAGACCCTCTACTGGCCCCATCATGTCCTGCTCCCACTGCAGAGTTGTAAAGAGGATGCAGCTTGTGCTTACCTTAAACATCCTCTGCTCCCGGTTGAAGGCAATTCTCTGTGCTGGCGGGGAGGGAGAGGGAAGGAGCAAGTGAAAAGGAAGCAACAGACACTTGATCTCACCACTGCCTCTGGCCTGACTTCCACCATTCAACCTCTACCTATGTCCAATACTTCCAAAATCCAACCTCCAACTACATCAGTCGCCTCTGTCCTGACTCACCTCGGCAGTCCTTGCACAATGTCTTGAGCCGTTGCCTTCTGGTACCATCCCCTGAGAAGCTGATTCCACAATTCTCACAGCACCTGGGATGGGAAAGACAGGTGTGGGGCCCTGAGAGCACCTCCAATCACAACCTTCACCCATTTGGCCCACCTTAGGCCAACACTCACCCAGGTGCAGGGAATGAAGCTGGGGCTGGGGCTGGGGCTGGGGCTGTGTCAGTGTCAGCCTTGGTCTCATCCCGTGGGGCCTCCTTCCTGACCTCATTCTTCTGGGGTCCAACCTGATGTTTCTTAGTCTTGGCTGGCTTTGAAGGTTTCTTTCGCTTTTTGCTGGGGACAGCCACTGAATGGGCCTAGAGATGAGAGTTAAGGCAGGAGGAATGTGGGTCAGTGGGTGCATGTTAGGAAGCACAGCCACCCCTGATTGGGCTCCCCACTCTGTGAAGTACCTTGGGGACTGGATAGCACAAGATGCCTTGTTTGAAGTCGAAGAGAGTGAGATCACATGTAGGGCCCAGGTATCGGGTCAGCTCAACTTTGCTTCGGATCCTGTCTCCTGTGGGGCTGGGGATGGACCAGGACAGGTGGAGCCAATGCCATTCCATCCACACAACCCTTCCACAGGGCTGGTGGGATATAGGAGGCAGCCTGGAATTGGCCTGTGAGCCCCGCCCCATCCCAACTAGCCCTGAATAACAGGAGTATAAAATACAAATGCCAGCATGTATACAAATATTAATAAACCATATAAATGTAAATAGACACGAACATTTATATCATATTTGTGATACTAGAAATACTTTCTGTAAGTAAAAATAAACACAAATGGGGACACAAATATATTAAATAACATGTAAGTATGTTAACATTACGTACCAAACAGATAATCAAGAAAACTTACAAGTATGTTTAAAAAGCATAAACAAATGCAACTGCATACATAACAGAGTATAAGTAAATGATGTTGGGAGACAATACTCCATGGGTCTCTCACATGTCCTGGCTGTCCTTTGTAAAAAAAAAAACTATCTTTCCAAGGATGTTTGTAAAGCAAACAACCTTGGAAGATAAGAGATGGAGTCTCCTTCCAGAATAACGAGAAAGCATACTTACAGTCCTAATATTATAAAAGATTTGATCCCCTAAGCTCAGGGTTCCATTTCTATGATACAACTCACTGTGTGTGCAAGTGCTGTTTAGCCCTCTTCATGTTACAAGGGAATTGGGACTCGAGGAACTGGCACAAAAATGATGATATAGTCCCCCTTTATCTGCAAGGGATACATTCCAAGATGCCCAGTGGAGGCCTGAAACCATGGATAGTATACCCTATACGGTAGATACAGTGTTTTTTCGATCTGATTACCGAGATGGCTACTAAGCCATCTTTGCACATACAGCATGGATATGCTGGACAAAGAAATGATTCATGTCCCAGGCAAAATTGAGCCAGACAGTGCAAGATTTCACTACACTACTCAGAACGGCACGCGATTCAAAACTAATGAATTGCTTATTTCTGGAATTTTCTATTTAATATTTCAGATGGCAGTTGACTAGGTAACTGAAACTCAGGAGAGCAAAACCTCAGAAAGCAAAGCCACAGATAAGGGAGGACTACCGTATTTTGGATCCTGCTGTTGTTATAATAAATTGTCTTTCATCTCTGACCCAGGGGTCTCATGTCTCCTACCAGCATCCACAAAATTGTGACAAACTCACTATTATCTTGTCCTAATTGGGGTAGAATCTCAGATCCTTTACGGTTTTTTTTTTTTAGATAAAGGAAAGAAGAGTACCTTTATGGTTTTTGGCAATTGTACTTACAAGTTTTAAGAGTTTTACAGAAGTATGTAATCGTGAATAAATAACTAAATACAAAAAAATTAATTTTATTTATAACTTCACCATATTTATTGGGGAAACTGGCAACTTAGATACAGAGAGAACCAGGACAAGTATAGAAAATTTAATACCTATATCATTAATGTATCCTAAAACACATGTAAATGTTTATAAACATCTATGTTAACATATTCATAGTTGATTTTCATGGTAGTTATGCTCTACAAGTTGCCGTGAACACTGACTTAGTGAATACAGAACTATTGCTCCTAAGGGAAGTACAAGGTTAGGTTCCTGAGAGGCTCTGGTCACATTTTTGTCAACTGATCAATGCATAACTTTGTTTTACATGTATTTCAGTCTAAAGACATCTTACTTAATATATATTTCTTATAAATGATTAATTGCATGGTCTTTGATTCAAAGCCAGTAATTTCAGAGGCCATTTGTGTCATATAGGCTTGTTTGCCAATGTTCTTATAAAACAAGCCAGTCTCACAGGCGTTGAAAACCACTCTTCTATATAACCCTTTTCCTGTATAACACTTAGCAGGTATTTTTAAAATTCTTCTGCAGACTCCTGATCTGTAGAATCTAATATTTTTCATGCCGTATCGTCTTTTGAAATGTGCAACCCAGCCAGCACTAGTTAAGTTTAATGTTTTCCTAACCCTGGGTAACATGACTTTGGCTTTCCTTACAACAATGCTGTTCACTATGCTTTATCGGTCATCATTTCATAGATCCACAAATTTAGCTGTTTTCGTATCTTTTCCACAGCTTCAAGTACTATAGATGCTATTTTTTTATTTTGTGGAGCAGCCTCACGTACATACTGACAAATTTCCTTCTTCTTTTGGGGATGCAGCATGTTTTTGATTCATAGCACTGAATTTACAGCCAACAGCACTGTAACTCATGTCTGAACGAAGCTTATCTACCTTGCATTTTCTCCTTAACACACACCACAGCCTTCTTGCCCTCAGAACACTAAACAACACTTCAGCACTATGTTTGGGAATCATCTTAAACAGCAAAATCACCAACAAAAAGCACAAAAATGCAAAAAACATGATACTAAATAGACCACAAAAAGAACACCTGTTAACAGTATCAAACTTGAAACAAAAAGGCTTTATTCGACCTGGGCTTAGAACATGTGCACTTTTCGCTGCTCTGTGCATGTTCTGGAATAACCACGAATGCACTATCAGTACTGACTTTGAAGTTACAAATAAATTTTATTAAGTAGGTGAATTTGTAAATACAAAATCTGAGAATAACGAGGATTAACAGTACGTGCATAATTTTAACTCCATCCACAAATTTAACCACACTATTCGATTTCACCCTGTCCCTAACCAGGCTCAGCCCCACCCCTGACTCTGCCCACAACCCACCCAGTACCTCTGGTAATAGGTGTCTGAGCGCCCGCAGGTGGCCCCTGACTTGCGAAAGACCTCACGGCGCTTCCAGCCAGGGCCCAGGGCTGGGCAGTCCAGCCAGTCCTCAGCCATGGAGGCCACAGGAAGTAGCAGTAGCCTGCAAAGGTGGTAGAAGAGGGTGCATGGGGGAAACGGAGACTCTAGGAAGGGACAAACTGTGCCCCAGGCCACACAAATCACTGGTGTCTTTTACTGCTTGTCCAAGACCTAGGACTTGCCACAGGCAACCAGCCCATATATAGAACAGAAACCCCTCCCAGTCCCACCTCATTCTTTCCTGTTCTGGGCCCAGGAGCATCTCATTCCTCCCCCTTTTTAACCTGGTAACCTCTACAGCTCCCATCTTCAACTTAAAGGTCTGTGTTCCTTATGCTCAGTATCCTGACCCCTTAAATCCTCCCTGTCTTCAGATTAAGAGCCCATCATTTCACTCTACTGCCAACCCAGGAACCTTTCATATTTCCCCCTCATTCCTCCCTGTCTTTCACCTACAGATCCTTATCCCTCCCTTTTATCGCCCTAAGATCCCCATACTCCCCATCCTCAGTCCAAGAGGCCATCATTCCTCTTGCCCTCAGTATTCTACTTCAGTGTTCTTACCTCCCACTCCTCCCCTTCCTTGACCCACAAGTTCCCAATTTCTTTCCTTTAGTCTTTTAACCATTCCATTCTTTCCCTGTCTGATATTCTCTTATTCTACTACTTCAGTGTTACAGCCTCAACTTCCTCTGTGTGAGAGACCCCAACCCCTCCACATCCTTGGCCTGAGCAGCCTCTCATTCTTTCCATTCGTCAGCTAGAAGCCTCCCATAGCTCCCCCTTCCCCAGCCCGAGTTCCCCCACTTATTTTCCCTCTTCCCTCAATGTTCTGACCCACAATTTCTCCCCAATGTCAAACCCAAAACCTCCCTATTCCTCTTCTCTACAGCCAAAAAGTTCCCCACTCCTACTCTTCAACATTCTCAACTTACATTCTTCCTAATCAGCCTGAGAGACCCTGATTTCTCCCCTTAGCATTCTGAACTCCCCCTATTCCTCTCCATTATCTCAGGATCATGCCATCCCTAACTGTCAGCGTTCTGATGTTCTATTTCTCCTCATCCTCTATATGAACACGACCCCCATCACTCCCTTTCAGCATTCCAAGGCCCCCATTTCTCTGTCATCAGTCTGAGGGACCCTCATTTCTCTCTCTCAGAGTTCTGAATCCCCGTTTCTCTCTCCTTAACTTCAGAGGCCCCGATGTCTTCCCTCAGCGTTCCGAGCTCTCCTTCCTCTCCGTCTTCGTCCCAGGATCCCGACACTCCTACCTGTCAGCGTTCTAAGCCTCATTCCTTCCCGTCTTTCGCCCAAATCCCCCTATTCCTCCCTTTCAATATTCCGAAGCCGCCATTCCTCTCCCTCATCGGCCCGAGGGCCCTTCATTCCTCCCCGTCAGCGTTCTGAGCCTCAATTCCTCCCCATCCTACGCCTGAGTGCTCTCCCCTTCCAGGCCCACGGCAGTCTCACCAGCTCGGCACCAAGCCGGCAGCTTCCGCCTTTCTAGGCCCGTGGATTCATGGCGAGGGTCCCTTCTGTGCCTCCCGCCTTGCCCTACTCCCCTTCTTCCTCCTCCTCTGCCGCCTCCTCTGAAGCGGTAGCTGTCGCCTCCGCGGCTGTTCGTTGCTCCCGGAACCGGAAATCCACTGCCTGCCTCCCGGGCTCCGCCCCCGACGAAACACCTGCGCGCTAGCGCCTCGACGGCGCGCGCCCTTAGCGGGGAGGGTCTCGCGCCTGCGTGCTGACGTTCCACACCAGAGCGCGCCCACGGCCGGGACCCGCAGCGCCTGCGCTCCCCGCTTCCCCAGCCGGCGCGTCCTCCCATGCTGCCTAGTTCGCACATGCGCTCTCCAGTCCCACGCTAAAGGGGCGTGGACGTTAGGGGTTGAGCCTGCGCTCTCCGTTCCCTCTGACCGTATCCAGGAGTAACCCACAGGGGCGTCGCACGGCTGGGGTTGCGCCTGCGCACTCTCTCGTCCAGCCGGGACCCTCCTCTCCCACCTCGTGCCGAGGTCGCGTCTGTGCTCGCTGGTCACTGCGCACATCTCCCCCAAGTCTATTGTGTCCCGCGCTCTCCTCCCCGCCGAACAGGCGGCGCGCGGAGACGAGTTTTCGCCGCGCGGACCCCGGTTGGCTCCGAGGACACGGAGAAGGGGGCGGGGCCGCGCCGCAGGTAAACAGAGGGCACCCAGCGAGGGCGTGTCCGCGCGGCACAGGACTGCAGAACTGGAGTAGGCTCCCGTTGTGTATGTGTCCCACGAGAGGGGTTTGCGGGAAAGGGAGGGGGCCTTGTGTCCATCGCTGAATACAACTCTGGTCTGGGGAGCATGAACACTCACACAGCAGCGGGAGGTCAGCCACACAGGCGAGTGCTGAGTGTATACCCACTGCCCCACGAAGGGAGGCTGAGAATACAGGACACTGGACGTCAGGTCATATCCCCACAGTCTAAGGGAGCACAGAGTGAGTGCTGACTATATACTCACAGCCTATGCATGCACTGCAGCCCCTTCCGGGTACAGGTGTGCCACCGCCCATCTTATCCAGGGGAGTTTGGGAACACAGTTGCAACTGGAGCAAGTGTAGAGGCCATCAGAAGTTATCTTCCTTGCTTCTTCAAAACTTTATTAACAAAATCCAGGGAGGAGGGAGCAGACTCCACAGTCCACCCCGGCACAGAAAATGGAGAAACAGAGGGAAATTTTGAGACTCTCTGTTAAGAGTAGATGGCCAGTCAAATGGTGGATGGGCACAGAGAGAATTAAAGAACATGAACAGATGAAGAAGGAACAGACACACGGGAGGCTCAGGGCAGGTTCCCCAACTAGAATGGAGGATGTGGGGGTGATGTGGGCCGGTGAGGCTCAGCGGTCAGCACTGGAGCGCAGGTCGGTGGTGAGTGGGTCATGCTGGATTGTCTGGTGCAGCATCAGGGCCAGTAATCCTGCCCGGTTTGTCATGGCTGTACGCACATTGCGCTCCTGCTCAAACAGCTCATCCAGCTTGTACCACTGCCAAAGGAGTTGACAGTGCCATGAGAAGGGGCTCCTGAAGCCCCACCTGACTGACCCTGGCTACATCCAGCATCAAAACCTACCACACGCACACGCTCCAAGTCCACTTCAGCACGCCGCAGCTTCTCCCAGCAGTAATGGCGATTGCACTGGCGCTTGGGCAGGCGGCAGAAGTCACCTGTAAGCTCAAAGACATCGCGTACAAGGGGGCACCCACACACCTCGTCAGCTGGCACCTGCAGGGAAACCAGGAATGAGGATGAACAAAAGTGGTGAGGGAGGAGAACAGGAATAGGTGCTCAGGGAGGGAGAAGGAAAGGAATGGAGAGTTCAGGGGACAGTGAAGAGGCATGGAAAATAGGAGGAATGGAGGGTGAAGAAACAGGGAAAGGGGGAGGAACAGGAGGTGATGAGATAGGAAAAGGAAAAGGAACGAAGGGTGAGAAAGCAGGGAAAATGAGAGAAATGGACGTGGTCAGGTAGTAAAAAGAGAAGGAGGAAGGAAAGGATGAATGTGGGACAGAGAGGAGGGCCAGAGTCTGGGGAGTTGAGGAAAAACCTTACTTTGGGGTCCCGTGAGTGCTCAGGGCACAGCACCTGGAGCCGCTTACAGTATGTTTTGCTCTGAGGATTGTAGACATCACAGAAGAGTCGTGTGGCCCTGGGGGTTTGGAGTAGAGAGAGGGTAGTGGAGGGAGAGAAGGAAGGAGGCCCTCTTATCCTTGCCCATGCCCATATTCTGCCCCAGCTCCATACACACTCCACTTCTGACCCCAGCCTTAATCCCCCTAACTCTGCGTGGCACCCTCACTTACCCTTCAATGCGTGTGGGGTACATGGACCCAAAGGACGTCTGGCTTTCATACTGGAGGGATGAGCAAAAATGGAGGGAACTGTGGATGTGTGCTGCACACTGGCCCAAGACACCACCCAGACAACAAATCTGTCCCCTACTGGCCCACCGATATTCCCACATCGTCCACCCCCTTAGGCTGACACCCTGACCTTGGCGTAGCAGCGCTCCATGTGGCGCAAGGCAACACGTGGGTTGATGGGGTGCCCGCAGGAGACGCAGAAGATCTGCAAGTCTGTGTCATCACTGTCACCCTCGTTGCTCTGTGCGGGGTGGAAGGAGCGATGAGGCCAGGAGGGACCAGGTGCTGGGCCCTGCCCTGCCATGCCCCTGCTGGCTCACCTCCTCATCCTCACGCACAGCCTGCTGCTTGGCACGAACAATGATGGCCTCAAGTTCATGGAATCGGCGCTCCATTTCCTGAAGGCGCGTGCGGGCACTCTGCTGCTCACGACGAATGCGTTCGAGCAGCTTCTTGCCATGCTCTTCAGCAATGCAGGGGCTCTGTTGCCACTGCTGGATGCGCTGGGGGAGGATCTCATAGATGCGGCTGCAAGGAGACAGTGGGTATGGTGCAGGCAGGGAAGGTGGCAAGTAACAAGATGAGTAAGTGGGGTGATCGAAGGATGGCAAATGGATGCATGACTAAATGGTGAAAGGGTAAGTAAATAGGTGGCTAGATGGCTGAATGGTGGATGGATGGGCAAGTGGACAGATGAGAGCAACATGGATGGGTGAGCGGGTAGATAGACATGTAAGTATTTGGTTGATTGAATGGTGAATAGGTGATTGACTAGTAGACATACAGAGGGCTCTGCCCTACCCTGTACTTCCTGACTCCTTGAAACCCCAGGAGTGACTCACTTGGCTGCCAGCTTCATGCCGCAGTCATCCGAGCAATACTTGGAGCTGGGCTGGGCAGGGCGCACACAGCCAGGCCCCAGGCACTGCGGCAGTGATGCAGGGTCCTTGACATCCGCCCTCTCTGGGTGTTTCCATTTGTCCTTATGCTTCTGCTTCTGCCGATGCCGCTTGTATCTCTCCTCCTTCTATGGGACAAGACAGGTCAGATCAAGGCGGAGTGGAAGTCAGCCCCAGACTTATCTCCCCTTCCATTCCAGCCCTTTCTGGCTCTTGCCCTGTTTAGCCCCTGACCTCCGCCTCTCCCTCTCCACCCGTCCTCTGCCTTCCCATACCCATTTTACCCTCTCCATCACCTTCTTCTCAGACTTCTTCTCTCGCCGCTTCACATGCTTCACTTTCACTGCCCTCTTCCGCAAGGCGGGATCCAGGAATGGGGACTCTTCTGTGTCACTCATCCAGGGCTGCAAGCAGGGCATGCACTGACCCACGAGCCCCACTCATGACAGCCCACCACCTACTCATTTCCCAAATCAGCCTTCCATACCCTGCCTCCTCTCTCCTCATTAGGGATTCTCTCTGCTTCTGTAACCTCCACCCTTCCACCATGGGATACTCTTGCCTGCTCACCAAACCGTGGTCATCAAAGGCCCCTGCACAGAAGTCCTGGTACAGGTCAGGATCCAGTGGTAGGTCCTCATCAGAGAGTGGCTCAGGTGTGGCCGTAGCCTCAGGTGGCTCCTTGACTGCTGATGATGCCACTGCCCCCTCATCTTCACGAATGCGCCCCAGCTTCTGTGATGGCTGTGGCTGCTGTTGGGTGGGCAGTGGCCGGCGGGGCCTTGGCAGGGACTCTGAGGGTGTCACCGGCGAGAGCTGCGGGGCAGAATCTCAGGACTGGCCCTGACCGCCCTGCCCGCATGCCCCGCCCCGCCCTGGGGGGCTGGACTCACCGAGGAAGGGAAGTACTTGTACGATTCCTGTGCCGGCAGGAGGAAGGCCCAGGTCAGCCCCAGGTGGATGGAGGGTGGCCTTGCCCTAGCCCTGCCCACCTGGCCTTGCCTCCTCAGACACACCGGCCCCCTACCCCTCACCACCAGGACATGCTCAGCCCTGCCTGATCTGCACTGACATGCCTGACCACCCAGAAATACTTGGCCCCACCCAGGGTTGGGGGGTTCTCCTGCCAGCCCAGCATACCTGGTCATGCCCCATTCATCTGGACATGCCAGGCCCCTTCCCACTTATCTGGATAGTCAGGCCCCACCGCACCTGGCCCATTCATGCCTAGCCTTAACCAGCCCTTCATGGACTGCTCCCTCCTCCTGATCCTACCCAGCTCTGCCCATGCTCACCCGGGCCCGCAGCTGGCACTGGCGTAGCCGGCACTTCTGCCGGATCTTGTTGGGGCCCCCAAATTTCTTCATGTCCCGACAGAAGTCACAGTGGCCACAGTCCTCAGTGCGCCGGCATGCCTCACACTCGCCACACATGCGGGCTGACCGTTTGATCTGCTGCTGCTGCTGGTGATGCTGAAGAAAAGTGCCCAGAACAGAAATCAGGGACCCAGGCAAAGACCAAGATAGAATTACTTTATATATCCCAATCACTATAGCCACTCACCTGGCTGGGTGTGGCCACCAAGGGCTGTGGAGAGGATTTATGGGGCGAAGCAGAGCCCCGAGCAAGCATGGCCCCAACCCCTGTCCCTGACCCCGCCCGGCGCTGCAGGTCCGGATCTGAGACAGGCCTCTTGCGCCCTCCACCCTCATCCCGGGGCTCACTGCTGTCCCGCTCATTGCCATCCCGCTCGCGTGACTTCTTGTGCCGATAGCGTATCTCCAACTTGGGGTCTTTCTCTGTGGGGCAGAGAATGGGGCCGAGGTAGGTGAGCAGTGGCAGGCCTAAATGGTCCCCGAACCTCTTTCTTCCTGTTCTCTCTCTTACCGTTCCACCCACCTCCTGGCCCCCTTGCTCAAGGGCAGAGCTGACCCTTCCTGTAGGATCCTGTTACCTCTCACAATGGAGTGCCTATTCTAAAGCTCACCAGACCAACAATCGCTCTGCCCACAGACATATATCACTACTCCCTCGACCACCCTATTATGGCTTCTCCTTCTCCCACCTGCCTTCCCTGCCCATCCTACCCTCCTCACCTCGGCACTCCCGACAGTACCACTCCCGGATGGCCTTGGCCATCTTCTCAGTGATCCGGATGCAGTCCCCATGGAACCACTCATTGCAGTTGTCACATCCGCTGCAGAGGATGGAGCAGGTGGTGAAGATGTGAGGGGCATGCCCCACTGGCTTCACCCAAACTTGCCAAGTGTCACCCCACCCCCACCCCCTCCACCTCTCCCTGGCTCACATCATGAAGCAGTTGATGTCTGGTTTGCGGCAGATGCAGTAGATGGGTGCGTTCTCCCCATTCTCCGACTTGCTGTCCTCCCCAGCATCTGGAGGCTCTGGGTCTGAACCATCTCCCTCCTGCGAGACACCCCATTGTGGCAGCTCATCCCTCCGTTACGGCTCCGTGAGGGTTCAGCACAGATCACGCACTGCCTGAAGACTTCTCATCAGGGATCCCCATAAATCTATCCATCACAGGCTCCACAGACCCCATCACTCACCTCTGTCATCTCATTACTCGGCTTATAAATCTCCATCGCTCTGCCCCGGACCCCCCATCACTCACCACCGACAGCCACTCACTATCCGCACTCGCACATGGCTCACTCAGACACTCCACCACTCACCACACACTGCCCCATCGCGGCTCCGCACAGATCCCGCAGACTTCCCGCCACGGGGCTCCACAGCTCCTCGTTATTTTCGCCCCCAGCCCCACCCCCCGTCCCACCCCCGACCACGGTTGTCCCCGGATCCCCTGAGAGACTCCTCATCCCGCTCACTACAGACCGCCCAATACGGCTTTTCACAAACCGCGTAACCCTCTGCCCACAGAACTCCCCATCACAGTTTTCCACGGAATTGCCATCCGGAGTCCCCACGAAACTTCTATTGCGGACTCCATAATGGCTCATCACAGAACTCCGAGGTGGTTCACCACAGACCCCACCATTCTGCCCCCAGACTCCAGCTTCGACTCACCACAGACCCCCGAGCGTCCGCTAACAGACCCCACTGTTCCCAGCCCTACACACCTCCAACGCCAAAGCCTTCCCCGGACCCCGTACTCACCATATCTCCGCCGCCAGCGCACTCCCTCGCGCCCCCCGCCACAGACCCGGGAATCTTCTCAGACCACTCCGCGGCGTCTGCGGCGGTTGCAAAGGCGCCCACTACTTCCGCTCCAGGTCACGCCTCCCAGGCACCGTACTCCTATTGCGCAGGCTCCGTGCGTCGGCCCCGCAGCAAACAAGTAGGTCGCTCCCCTAGAGCCCCCGAATGTGCTTCAGGCGCCGCCATCTTGACTATCGAGTCCGTATGGTGGCCGAATCCATACGTTCGCTAGGAATATGGCCGCGCCTGTACGCAGTTTTCTGAGGGCGCCGCCACCTTGTCAGTAGAGTCCGTACAGTGACGCTTGTACGGCCTCGAAGTTACAGGCAACATGGCCGCACCTACTGCGCTACTTCCTCGCAGATGCCGTCATCGTGGAATTTGATTCCGTGAGGGAGCCGAAGCCGTACGATCCCAGGCGACACATGGCGGCGTCCTAGGAGCGGCTTCCACTGGGCGTCGCCATCTTGGAAGTCGATTCCGTACTTGGGCCAATCATCTTCCAGAGAGGTTCACGCGGAAAACGGACGCTCCCGAAACATTACCTGGATCAAATCTCATTCGTTATTCCGTTCAATCACTTTCCCCTTCCATATGTGTTAATGCGCCGGCAGGCTGTGTGCTTTGCGCTGTGAAGGAAACCAGTCCCCGTTGTACCCCGACTTCACCTGCCACCACTCTTTCCTACTCTCCTGTCCGTTTCTCAGCCAGACCTGGCACTGTTCAGCTTTTATTTATTTTATTTTTATTTAAAGACAATTCTTAAACTAATTTCAAAATTTAGTTTTGTAAGCTGCATGATAAACCTAACAGCATAGCACCGTTTACTTCTCCATTCTTTTACTGTTGAACGTTTACGACATTTTCAAATGTTATTCTAATAAAGTTCCATGGAACATTCTTAAACATAGATCTATATGCTCATCCCTGATTATTTCTTGTGAAATTAATGCAGGGATAAGGCAGAAAAGGAAGGTCGAGAGAGCCTGAATGCAGCCATTTTAACCAATACCAGACCCTAACCACCCTGAACAAGGAAGTCACCAGCAGGTTACAAGCCGTGACCCTCCAAAGATGGATAAATTACTAAACTGGATGCCTTACAAACTGTGCTTACCTTTCTATGACAGCAGTGTATGATTAACCTTTATGGCCTGACCATAAGACAATGCTGGTCACCTACGTCCCACCAGGTTTTTGACCATTTAAAAAACTTTACCATTGCCCGATAAGGGTTCCCCTCGCCCCCAGCTTGAGATCTGTGGAATAGGATCTATTGTATGTCTCTATCACCATAAACTTCCCTGTTGCTAATTCGCTCCCACTTAAATTCTCCCCTACGCAAAGCCAAAAACCCACTTGTCAAGTTCAAGGGGGCTTTCCTACCTTCACTAGGACACCTCCTGCATGAAAATGTGGTATATGAAATGGTGTTAACTCTGGTTCTGAGTCTGAAATGGAGTCCAGAAGCCATTCTAAGAAGGACTGTCTGCACTTCCTGCAAACTTGCAACACACACACAAACACACACACACACACACACACACACACGTACACACACAAAACGAACTTGCCTTGAACCCTTGAACTGGGCCAAACTATAAGGACCACGCCACCCTGGAAAACAGCTGAATTTCACTAGTGCTGCATCTCCTCAACAATGGCCAGTGAACTATGGACTCACGTGCTGGCCAGCCACCTCTATCAATGGCAATTCCTTAAAAACAACTCATGTAATCACCCTTAGCATCTTTTTTACTTCTCCTAAAAACCCCTACTTTCCTCCCTGTCTCTGGAACACAATTTGGCCTCTAGCTAAATCTATAACTCCTGAATTGCAATTCCTAAAACCCCAATAAACTTTCTCTTGCTGAAACGCACCTTGATCATTTGCCTCTTTTCAGCTGACGTTCCTTAGAGATTAAGCTCTAAAAATAGAATTACTTTATAATTGAGTATAAATATTCTAAGACATGTTAAATAAAATTTAAATAAAATTTGTAGGAAGCCATTGGTTTGGACTGAGCTGCTGCACTAGGCCCAACCGAAATGGAGTTACTCATGCTGAAGTTCATTCAATGCCACCAATCCAACACTGAATTGTTTGTCTGACCTCCTGAGAAATCAGGAAAAAAAGAGAGAAATAATAAAAGCCAAATCCCCAAACAAGCCACTTTTAGCCAGCATAACACAGTCCCCTCAACTTTCACCCTTATAAAAAAGTAAATTGAAGTTACCTAATATTAACCGATCAATTTTTTTTTATTACTGTTCTGTTTCCTTGTTCCCACCTTACAAAACTCACCGCTCTGCTATTGTCCAGGGGGAACTTTCATTCTATTTTGTAGAATGGGGTCTGCCCCGATTAATGAATTGCAAATAAAAGCCATTAGATCTATAATTAAATTTGTAGTAATTCTGTCCTTTAACAGTTGATACAAACATATATTTCTACCAGCAGTGTATGAAGGTTTCCATATCAGATCTTTATTAGGTTGTCATATTAGTGCAAACTTTTAAAAATCATGCAATCCTTTCAGTAAAAAACTGTCAGTGGCCACAGCCATATATAAATACCATATATTCATTACTATACTAATATAGCACAAAATCAGAAACCACATAAAAAATAAATATTTAAAGGGACAAGATAAAAATATATATAAGCATCTTTAGTATTTTCTCAAACTCCCAGAACCATCTTAGATGCTGCCCTTGGGGAGCTCCTGATTTACATTATTGGTGCTCACTTTCATCCATGGGCAGCCATGGTATCGACATGATGAAGCAAACAAAGTGAATATTTCATTAAAAAGTAGATTTTTTGTGTCTATAAGTTTAGCTTGATGATTATGGTAATAGTCATAATTTTAAAAACCTTATATTTGCTTAGTTTTTTATAGTTTACGAGATACTTTCATGCATACCTTATTTGATCCTCGTAAGTGCCTTATAAGGTGAATGGAACGATAGCATTATTTTCCCCACTCCACCGGAAAGTCTCCAGAATCACTTAGAGCAGCAGAAACCCAAGATCACATGGCTGGTTAGCCACCTATTCAGGTTCTAGATCTGCTGCCTGGCCCCGCTCACTTTTCCATGTCACACACTGCACAGAGCAGGTGGACAGCTATCCCGGGAGTATATGGGAGAATAAAAGCATTCAAGATCCCAATGGTAATTCTCCAGGTATGGAATGTATATATTTTAAGTCTGGCCTGTGGGAGATGCAGGGTGGGGGAGTTAGGGAACAGGCCCTCATTAGCTTTCCTCATCTTCCAAATCCTATCACATCTCTTTCCCTTTTTAAAAAATGTGTTCCTTCTTTCAAACCCATTTTCTTCTAGTAACCAGCCTTTATGCATGTCAAAAACAAATCTTTCCGGCCGGGCGCCGTGGCTCATGCCTGTAATCCTAGCACTCTGGGAGGCTGAGGTGGGCGGATTGTTTGAGCTCAGGAGTTCGAGACCAGCCTGAGCAAGAGTGGGACTCCGTCTCTACTAAAAAAATAGAAAGAAATTATTTGGACAACTAAAAATATATAGAAAAAATTAGCTGGGCATGGTGGCGCATGCTTGTAGTCCCAGCTACTCGGGAGGCTGAGGCAGGAGGATCGCTTGAGCCCAGGAGTCTGAGGTTGCTGTGAGCTATGATGATGCCACGGCACTCACTCTAGCCTGGGCAACAGAGTGAGATTCTGTCTCAAAAAAAAAAAAATCTTTCCAAACCCTAACGAAAGGATCAAGCATTTTAAAAAATATATCTTTATATAATTCAATTCAATTCACCCATTAAAAGTTTACACTTCGATAGTTTTAGTATATTCATATATGTGCATCCACTGCCCCAATCACTTTTCAAACTTTTTCACTACCCCAAAAACAAACTCTACACCTCTTGGATATCACTCCCCAATCCTCTCCCCCTAGGAAACCACTAATCTACTTTCTGTCTCTATTTGCCTATTCTAGACATTTCATATAATATGTGGTCTTTTGTGACTGACTTCTTTCACATAGTATAATGTTTTTAGGGTTCATTCATGTTGTAACATGTATCAATACTTCATTCTGTTTTATGGCTGAGCAATATTCCATTCTATGGACATATCACATTTTATTTATTCATTTATTGGTTGATGGTTGGTTTATTCATTTATAGGTTGTTTCCACATACTGTTTATTATGAATTTTGTGGCTATGAATATTTACGTACAAGTCCTTGTGTGCACACATGTTTTCATTTATCTTAAGTGTATAACTAGGAGGAGTGGAATTGCTGGGTCATATGGTAATTCTATGTTTAACTGTTTGAAGAAATCACCAGACTGTTTTCCAAAGTGGCTGCACCATTTTATATTTCCACTAGCAAGGTATGAAGGCTGTAATTTGTCCACATCCTTGCCAATGCTTGTTATCTGTCTTTTGGATTAGAGTCATGCTAGTGGGTAGGAAGTGGTATCTCACTGTAGTTTTGATTTGCATTTCCCTGATGGCTAATGATGTTCAGCATCTTTTCATGTGCTTATTGGTCATTCATATATCTTCTTCAGAGAAATATCTAACCAAATACTTTGCCCATTTTTTCATTGTATTATTCTTATTATTTAGTTGTAATAGTTCTATATATAGTCTGGATACATGTCCCTTATCAGATATGATTTGCAAATATTTTTTTCAATGCTATGGGTTGTCTTTTCACTTTCTTGATGGTGTTCTTTGAAACACAAGTTTTAAATTTTGATGATTCCAATTTATCTATTTTTTCCTTTTATTACTTGTGTTTTTGATATCATATCTAACAAACCATTTCCCAATCCAAGGTCACAAAGATTCACAACTATGTTTTTTTCTAGGTTTTTTTTTTTTTTTTTTTTTGAGATACAGTGCTCTGTCCCAGGCTAGAGTGCAGTGGTGCCATCATAGCTCACTGCAACCTCAAACTCCTGGTCTTAAGTGATTCTCCTGCCTCAGCCTCCTGAGTAGCTGGAACTACAGGTGTGTGCCACCATGTCCAGCTAACTTTTTCTATTTTTTGTAGAAACAGGGTCTTGCTCTTGCTTAGTCTGGTCTCCAACTCCTGGCCTCAAGTGATCCTCCCGCCTTGGCCTCCCAAAGTGCTAGGATTACAGGTGTGGAGCCACTGCGCCCAGCCTTCTTCTAGGAGTTTTATATTTTAAGATCTTACATTTAGGTCTTTGGTCCATTTTGATTTAAATGATCCATTTTGAGTTTTCTGTATGGTGAGGTAGGGGTCCAACTTCATTCTTATGCTTGTGAGCATCCAGTTGTCCCAGCAACATTTGTTGACTATTCTTTCCCCAACAAATATTAATAGTTATGGTGCCCTTAAAAATCAATTGACCATAAATATGAGGGTTCATTTCTGGATGCTCATTTCTATTTTGTTGATTTACATGTCTATCCTTACATCAGGACCGAGCATCTATATATGTCTTGATTACTCCAGCTTTGCAGAATTTTGAAATTGGGAAGCATGAGTCCTTCAAATTTGTTCTTCTTTTTCAATATTATTTTGGCTATTTTGGGTCCCTTAAATGTCCATATAAATTTTAGGATTGCTTGTTTAATTTTGCAAAGAAGTCAGCTGGAATCCTGACTGGGGTTGTGCTGTATCTATAGATCAATTCGGGGAATATTGCCATCTTAATAGTATTAAGTCTTCTGATTCATGAACAAGGGATATCACCCTTTCCTCTTAAAGTTTGAGCCCTGACTACTGGTCCAGTAGGGCTGGGCAGGGCCTGGGAGTGGAGGCAGTTGTACAGGTCTCTAGGGTCTAGGGCCCAGGTCACTAACGAACTTCCTGACCTTGCTTCCTTCCTCATCCCCAGCCCCATCGCTCCACGATCCCCAAAATGAATGTGAGGCCCTCCCTTTACCTCGTCCTGTCCCACAAAGCTAAAAAGCCGTCTTTACACTTTCGGGGGCCTCTGGCACAGGCAGCAGCCGCCACACAGTCGGGATCCCACAGTCACAGCTGCCAGTGAGGCCCGCTTCAGGGGCACTATATTCTGGTTGTCATGGGTACCAGAGTATCATGGACCTTGGCTAGATGCGTGCGTGCGTCCGGCCGGAAGTGGCCAGAGTCACCATGGCAACCAAGGACGCCAAAACTAGCCACTTCCTCTTGGCACTGAGAAGCCGAGTCTGCGCGATCTCTCTGTCAACCGCCACCCTCCTGGTAGTGTACCGCCACCCTCCTGGATATTTTCCAGGTTCTGCCCGGAAGGCAAACGAATATTTTTCCTATTGGAAAAGTCACAGGACTTAATGCAACTTTAATTTGTACAGCTTTTTGTGCCTTATAATAGGTATAAAGGTCTGTTTAGATCTCTTCTCGTTCCAAGAGCGTACGGTTGGGGCTGTCTTAGCACGTCGGGAAGATTCTTACTATTTTGCTATTTATTGTACTGGCTAAAAATGGGGGTGGGCGGACAGTTGCGCCCCTCTCGGAGCGAGCGGGAGAGCGCAGCGGCCGCGGTGGTCCCCTCAGGTCCCGGAGCAGCTGCAGCCCCCGCCGCGTCCCCTCGGCTGCCTGTCTGCCTGCACTGGGACGTCAGCAGGCGGGGCCCCAAGAGAAGACCACGGGGACGCCAGTGAGAGCTCGGCATCCCGCCGAGGAGCCCCCCAGAAGTCGGGTTCCACGTGGGGTCGGCTGGCCCCGTGCAGCGTATCCGACCCCTGCGCCCATTCCTGGAAGGATGAGTTTCCATGTGCAAATCCCGCCGCCCGGCGGCCAGCGCTCACCGGAGCAGGAGGGGCCTCGGCTCAGCGACAGGAGATCTGGGCTGTCCCGGAGCCCGCGCTATCTGAGGAAGTCACCCGCAGACGCTGCCCACGACCACTTCGCCGTCGCGGGGAAAGCCGGGTCTGAGACTCGAGCCTCCGCCTCCGCGTCGGGAAAGGCAGGTCGCAGACCCCGGTCCAGCAGGCTCCCGTTCCGGGGACCGGCGGGACGAGGAGCGCCCCGGTGGCTGCAACGTGACCTCACGGAAGGCAGGGAGGGCGTCACGGGCCTCGGGGTCTTTGACATAATCTGGAGCAGGAAGCTGAGAAAACCCTCCACTTGGGCAGGCCGAGTCACCGGTCCCATGGGCAGGAGACTAAGCTCTTTTCTTCGTAAATCTGACACCATACTAATTGTTTGATGTACTGCAAAGTGGTTTTGCAAAATGCATCCTTTTACATTCCTACCATCAGCCGCTATTCCCTCTACCCTCGTTGAGCCTTGAGTACTAGAATAGGAGGAGGATAGCCCGTTCGCAGGTTCACGGGTGGGAGACCTCCTACTGGATGCTGCGGGGGTGGGGGTGGGGGGGATTATTGCTATTCTCTGCCAGGCAAGCCTTTCACACCATAGTTGAATTTAAGTTATTGTCACCATGTGTCATCTTTTTTTTCCCCCTAGCATTGTGACAAGACTTTGTCCCTCTGCTGTGTCCCCTGACTTATCCTTTCTTCTCCTGGTGGTTTAGGAAGATAAATGTTTGCAGCTTCAGAGTGTTTATGGTGGGCGTCTGTTAGGGTGTGAAGTCCGTAGGCAGGTGACAAAGAATTCTCAGAGTTTAGGACAAAAAGAAGCGAAAAGTTTCCCTCCGGGGAAAGAGAGGGCACAGCGCCAGAAAATAAAAAGAGTCGCTGGCCCTGAGGCCAAACGACTCTGACTCTTCATTAGGTCAGACTGAGGAGGGAGGGGGGATTTACGACTGTAGCCCAGTTAGCAGAAGACAGCTGAGAAAATGCTATGTTGGCGTCTTCTGTTTCTCAGTAGCAGACTGATAACAGAAACTAGTTTATTCTTTCCTTTAGATAGCGCGTACTGTCTCTTCTTGAGAAAGCATGGGAAGTTTGCACTCCTACTGTCCGCTCAGAAACCTTTTCAAGGCCGTTTAAACAATACTCAAAAACCTTTTTACTGACAGTGAGTTTTTGGTGACAGTCCATCAGATAGTCTACCCTTTCCTCCACTCTCCCGGAAACTCTTTTCCCTTTTGGAATGTGAATTGGCCAGCCCTGGAGAATGTTAATGAGGATTTGCACCTTCTTTTGTTTGCTCAGCTTCCTTTAATTGCTGAACATCTCTGTAGGAGAGACACTCATGTTACTAACCTTAGAGGCAGGGTTTATGCTGCTCTAAGTGGCTGTTAGAAATCTATTTTCTTGTTAGCTGTTAGCAAGACCGTTCTTTCAGCTTCCATGTTATGTCTTGGCTTTGCTTTGTGTCGTTTTAAAAACTGTAATTGTTCCAAATTCTGTTGGTCTCAAGCATAGCAGGGAATTGTCTGAAAACAAAAAACCAAAAAAGAAAAAAAATCATTTTTGTGTAATTTGTTTGAAATAGCTTGCAATAATTATAGTGATTTACTTTAATACGGAAAGTTTTTTGTTTGGATTTTAAAAAAAAACATTATCACTATAAACCTTTGTTCTTAAACATGTTATTAGATATAATTCAATATGAGTTTACAATATATGTGCATTTATTTGTGCTCATTTTATAAATGAGTTTTTTTGAGAAGTAATTTGTACCGCCACGAAGAAACATGGCAAACATAAAGATCTCTGTTTTCATTTGAATAAATATTTTCCACAAGCAGCTGCCTCAGTCCATCAGGAAGAATCTTTGGTCTAGCCCCTTGTTTTTAGGGTGTTCAGAAGAGAGAGCAACACAAGACGTGCCAAGTTAAAGTTTGCAGGGATCGTGTAAGGCAACATGAATAAGAACTGCAAGGCCACCACGTGACCGCCGCAGAGCTATGGCGGCGAAGGCGACGTGCGTCCTGCTGCTCCTCGGGCTGGCGGCGCGCGGGCCAGGCGCCGCCAAGATGAAGATGGAGGAATCCAGCGCGTTTCGATGAGCGGCCTGGGCCGGTTCCCCCTGATCCTGGCGCTTCCCGTAGGGCGAACAACCTGTTCTTGCCCCACACCAGTGGTCTCCAGCCAAAGAGGGCGCCTTCACCCGTGTCTGGGCCCGTGCACCTCTTCTGACTTTCTGGTACAAGTGTGAGTTCTGCCCGTCCCACGGCGCGACTCAGCACGAGCGACCTTCCGCCGAAACACGTACAGCGAGACTCTCGGCATCTAGCAGGCACCTTCCCGGGTATGTGGATGCGGGACGGAGACTCCTGCCGCTCCAGGAGCCGGAGGAGCAAGGGGGAGCTTTCCTGTGGAAAAAGCAACCGGCTGGCCCACGTGTCTGAGCCGAGCACTTGCGTCTACTCGCTGACGTTGGTGACCCCGCTCGTCTGCCACCCCCACTCTTCGTTAGTGTACCCGGCCCTGTCAGGCACTGCAGGGCAGTGGAGCCAGCTGGAGCCGGACCTGGCGGATGAGCTGATCACCCCCCAGGGTTATCAGAAGTTGCTGAGGGCACTTTTTGAGGACGCAGCTATTTAAAGACCCAAGGAGAAGATGAACCCACGCAGCAGGAAGGCGGTCTTAAGGGCCTGGGGTTTGAGACCCTGGAAAACTGCACAAAGGCACATAAAGAACTGTCGAAGGAGAGAAGAAGACTTAAAAGTTTGCCCACCCTGCAGGGCATCCCCTACACAAAGAGCGCAGAAACCTCCAGCTGTGAGCAAGACACTCACAGACAGACACCACCCCCCCGCCCCGCCCTGCAGCTGCGAGGCGATCCAGGACTATGTGGCAACTTCTCGAGACCCGGAACCTCGGGGAACCTGGGTGGGTGGCAGAGGACAAGGCTGCGGCTGCACCGCAAGCTCGAAAGGCCAATGGGCAAGTACACCACAGCAAAGAAGGCACGGTTCCTCTTGGACCAGGCTGGGACACTCCCAGAGACCAGCTGGCCAATCTTAGTTTGTGCTCAGAGATGCAGACAAAATAAAGATTCAAAGTTTTAATTAAGGAGAAAAAGAATTGCTGCTGAGAAGAGCTTCACTCAGTCGCTGAGCACGACAGCCACCAGCGTGTATAGTACCAAAAGGCACAGCAGATCTAGTTACTGACCACCTACTGAGCACCTACAAGCACTTTGCAAACTGGCTTTAGGTATGTCCCTCCATCTGGCGATAGGGACGATGCAGATGGCTATTGTTGGAAGGACAGTTAAAACTTGATCTTTCCCTTTTGGAGGGAAAAAGGGCCCCTGTAGTCTGTTTTCCTGTACTTCATAAGTTGGACTTTTGAAACATTCTTTAGTCTTTCCTGTGTTTATATCTTTTAGGTTTACTCTCCCATAGTTACTAGTTATTTCTGAAAATGTCAGCTTCCTTCCTTATCTATGCCGTGACAGCTCCAGCAGCCTCCGTATTGCTGCAGCTCTGCCTACAAGACCACATCGTGTCCCACAGATGCCTGAGGTTCTCCTTTACTGACAGCTTTCACAGACGGCAGACAAATCCTTCCCACTTTGGCTCCAACTCACATTTCACTTTCCTAGCCCTTTGCCAACCCTCCCTACACATCAGTGTATGAGCTGTACTCACATTGAAAGTAACACTGAAAATCCCTGTTGTGTCTCTAAAACCGCTGCCTTTAATGGACAAAGATGAAAGCACTATCCTATTGTTGTGTAATATTTCTCTCTAGATTGGTCCTGAGATCTCTCTCTCTGCAGAGTAGCCAAATCTCTAGCCCTGACTTAATGAAGGTCCAGGAAATTTGGTCATGGATGTTCACAGTGTGTCTTGCATGTGATAGCTTTCTTTATTCTGGTAGATGGCCCAATGCCTAAGTGTCTGACTTGTGACCAAATGTCCCTCTCACAGGAAACCTGTGTATACCGGTAGACATCCTTATGGCTCTTCTCTGAACTATTTCCAGTCTATTCCTGCCAAGACAGCCATTCTCTAAGAGCCCTGACCAGGTGAAAAGTTAGGTTCAAGTGTGCCAGTTGGGTGAGACACAGAGAAGGCAACAACAAAACCCATGAGAGAATAGAAACAGTTTATTATTCGCAGCATGAGGGGAGAGGGGTACCACTGAGGGCCTGTGGGAAGGTTGCAGGGGCAATATGCTCAACTAGCAAGTGGAGAGCCAGAGAGAGATGAACCTATGAACCCAGGTCTTTATTGGGGTTCACGGTGCTACCCAAGCAGGTTTCCTTCTGAGAATTCTAATTGGTGGGTCAAGACATGAGTTCCATGGAGTCATGCTGTGACTGAAAAGTGGTCGCTACGGCATATCTGTGCAGTCCATGGTGTGGGGGTCAGTGGGGCGAGTCAGTGGATTGTATCTAGCTGCCCCATAGAGAGGTGTCACTAGGAAGCAGTTGTATAAGGCAGATATATGGATCGACTGCACTGAGAAACTGGGAGTAGGCAGAAAGCTAGAAACTGTCAAGTGTGACTAAGCCCTGGAACCAGAACGTTAAACCTGTATTCGAAACAGATGCTGAGGCAACATAACATTATTAGGAATTCACTATACCCGTAGTTAGAACTTAACATATTTTTTAGTTCATTTCTTTTAATTGACATAAATAAAATCTACTCCTTTTAGCATATAGTTCCATGAATTTAACAAATGCTCGCAGTCATGTAACAACAACTACAGTCAAGATACAGAACAATCTTATCACCCTCAGTAATTCTCATGTGCTGCCCTATTTTCATCAATCTCTCCCCACATCTTAGCACCTGGAAACCACTGATCCATTTTCTGTTTCTATATTTCTGCCTCTTCCAACATGTCATATAAAAAGGAATTTTTTACATAAGCTCCTTTCACTTGGATTAATGCTTTTGAATTTCACCCACGTTGCATGTATTAATATAAGTAGTTCTTTCTTTTTAATTGTGGAGGTGTATTCCTTTGTATGGATATACTGTATTTTGTTTATCCATTTATCTATTGAAGGGTATTTAGGTTATTTCTAGTGTGTGGTGGTTATGAATAAAGCTGCCATAAATATTAGCTTATGATTTTTTTTGTGCAAACATGAATTTTCATTTTTCTGGAGTAAATATGTAAGTGGGATTGCAGGGTCATATGATAAGTATCTGTTCAACTTTTTAAAAATGCCACACTTTGACAAAGTGGCTGTGCCACTTCTACCAGCAGTGTATTTTATTTTATTTATCTTGTATTTTTTTAAAAAAGAACAATTTTATTTAGATATAATTCACATACCATAAAATGTACCCACTTAAAGTAGCAATTCAATGGTTTTGAAGTATATTCACAGAGTTGTGTAGTGATCACCCAAAAAAGAAACTCTATACTACCCATTAGTAGTCACCACCTATTTCTTTCCATCCCCTCCAGCCCTAGGCAATCGCAAATCTGCTTTCTATTTCTATATATTTGCCTATACTGGGCAATTCTAAAGCTTGTCGTTTAATTCTCTTATTAGTGTTTTTTTAAAAGAGCAATAGTTTTTAATTTTGATGACTTCTAATTGTTTCTTTTATGGATTGTGCTTTTTGTGTAGTTTCAAAGAAATCTTTGCCTACCCCAAGATCACAGGATTTTCTCATATGTTTTGTTCTGAAGTTTGATAGTATGTATGTAGGTCTGTGATTCATTTTAGGTTAATTTTTGTATAAGATGCTAGGTATTGGTTGTTTTGTATTATTTTGCTATGCATGTCCAATGGCTCCAGCACTATTTATTGAAGAAACTGCTTTCTCCAGTGAACCACCTTTGTATCTTTGTGATATATATGTGGATCTATTTTTGGATTTTCTATTCTGATCCACTGATCTATGGGTCTATCTAATTTTCACTAAAATCACACACTCTAGCTTTATAGGAAGCCTTGAAATCAGGTAATATGAGCCTCCTTCAATTTTACTATTCTTTTTCAAAATTGTTTGATTGTTGTCATTCCTTTGACCTTCCATATCAGTTTTAGAATCAATTTTCCAATTTTAGAATCAAAATTTTCTATAAAACATCTTGCTGTGATTTTGACTGAGATTGCATTGAATTAATATATAGGTTGTGGAGAATTGACCTCCTAACAATGTTGAGTTTTTCAATCTATAAACATGCTGCATATCTCCACTTATTTAGGTTTGCTTTGATTTTGTTTCTTCAGTGTTTTTTTTTCAGCATACAGAACTAGCACATATATTGTTATATACATGCCTAAGAATTTCATATTTTAGTGTTGTTGTAAATATTTTTATTTAAAAGTTTTAATTTTCATATATTCATTGCTTATATAACAGAAATTCAATTGATTTTTGTATTGTGACTTTGCATTCTAGTCTTGCTAAACTCAAATATTAGTTCTAGATTTAAAATTTTTTCTTGCAGTTTTCTATGTAGACAATCATGTTATCTGAAAATAAGGCAGTTTTATTTCTTCCTTTTTAATTTTTATTCATTTCTTTTCTTGCTTTATGGCATTTGCTAAGACTTCCAGTACAATGGTTAATATAGATGATGAGAGTGTACATCCCTACCTGTTTCCTGACCTTTTGGGAAAGAATTTAGTCTTTTACCATCAAGTATGCAGTTAGTTATAGGTTTTCTATAGATGCCCTTTATCGGTTTAGGGATTTTCCCTTTTTATTACAATACGATACGGAGATTTTTCAAACGTTCTTTTTTGCATCTGTTGAGAGGATTATGTGCTTTCTCTTCTTTAGTCTATTAACATGGTGAATTATATACATACATTTTCAAATATTGATCTAGCTTTACATTTCCAGATTAAATCTCAATTGATTATTATGTAAACAAATTTTTGATATATTGCTGCATTTGATTTGGTAATATTTCACTCAGGATTTTTGCAGCTACATTCATTAGGCATATTAATTTTCTTGTAATTTCTTTCTCTAGTTTTGGTATCAGGGTAATACTGATCTCATAAAATGAGTTAGGCAGAGTTCTTTTCCCTTCTGCTTTTTTGGAAAAGTTTATGTAGAATTGGTATTATTTCTTTTTTTAAAGGTTTTATAGAATGTGCCAGTGAAGACAACTGGGACTGAAGTTTTTATTGTTTCTTGGGGAAGGATTTTAACTATAAATTTAATTTCCTTAATAGATATAGTACTATTCAGATTACCTAGTTTTTCCTTGAATAAAGTTTGGTAGGTTCTGCCTTTTAAGGAATTTGTCCAATTCATCTATGTTGTATAATTTATAGGCATATAGTTATTTATAATATTCTTACAATATCCTTTTAGTACCTGTAGGGGTCTGTAGTGACCCTGCTATTGGTAATTTATGTTTTCTCTTTTGTCAATATGGCTAGAGGCTGATTGATATTTTAAAATAATCAGCTTTAATTTTTGATATTTTAAAATAATCAGCTTTAATTTTTATTTATTTTTCTCTACTGTATTTATATTTTCAATTTTGTTGATTTCTTCTCTTTATTATTCCTTTTCTTCTGCTTGTTTTGTATTTAATTTGATCTCCTTTTTCATATTTATTAAGGCAGTTTATCATTAATTTTGAGACCTTTCATCTTTTCTGATGTAAGCATTTTAATGCCATAAATTTCTCTTCAAGTACTGCTTTAGCTGCATCCCACAAACTTTGAAATTTTTTTTCCATTTTCATTTAGCTCAAAATATTTACCAAATTGACATCTACTTCTGCTTTGATTCAGGGATTATATAGAAGTATGTTGTTTAAATCTCAAACATAAAGTAATTTCCAAGACATCTGTTATTGATTTTTAGTTTAATTCTGCTATGTACAAAGAAAATATTTTATATGGTTTTTATTTTAAAAAATTTGTTAAGGTGTGTTTTATGGCAGTGTTCGATATGTACTTGAAAAGAATGTGTATTCTGTTGTTTGTTGGGATGTTCTATAGATAGCATATATATAATGATATATAATATATATGATATAATGATATATAACTTGAACTATAGGTCAAGTTGACAGCATTGTTGGAGTCTTATTTCTTTCTTTTTTTTTTTTT
This sequence comes from Avahi laniger, assembly GCA_963575035.1. NCBI lineage: Eukaryota > Metazoa > Chordata > Mammalia > Primates > Indriidae > Avahi > Avahi laniger. The sequence continues at coordinate 119 of CAUYSK010032619.1, read as the reverse complement.
TTTTTGAGACAGAGTCTCACTCTCTTGCCTGGGGCGAGTGCCGTGGCGTCAGCCTAGCTCACAGCAACCTCAAACTCCTGGGCTCAGGCAATCCTACTGTCTCAGCCTCCCAAGTAGCT